>OZ023316.1:3720197-3818122 GCA_964007375.1 Ophion obscuratus | reverse complement strand
CCTCTCTCCCCCCTCTCTCTCCCTCTCTCTCTCTCTCTCTCTCTCTCTCTCTCTCTCTCTCTCTCTCTCTCTCTCTCTCTCTCTCTCTCTCTCTCTCTCCCTCCCCCCCCTCCGCTCACCTATCCCACTGTCCCTCGCTTTTTCTGCGACCCTGCGGAGGAAAAGTTTTGTCGAAGTAAGGGAGAAAAATCATGGAATATATCTCAGTTCTCTTCCCCAAAGCTGGCTGCTGCAAGAATTTTACTCCAGGCCACCCCGATTTTCCTGATATACACTACTATCGCTATCTGTTCTATAGCTCAGGCCTGTGTGCGCTCGCCTCTCTCACGGCGATGCAGCCTCGGCGATAAAAAAAAATACGATTTTTCTCAGACTCCTCGACTTCACGAGCGTTCAAGTGGGCAAAAAAAAAACCTAACGGGCACTCCGCGCTCAGATCTTCCGTCATCGAACGAAATTAAACACTTTTGTGAGGGTTTCTTTTTCTTTAATTATTGGCTTAGCTGCGCTTCCTCTTGACAACAATTATGCATAATGCGTTTGCTCTGTTTGGGCGATGGATTTTTGGAGTTCTCTATACAACTTATTTATTCCGAATACTGTTAGAAAGATATTTAGATTTGGAAAAAAACCAATCGGAGGGATTCTCATTTTGATTAAAGAGAAAAGAAACACCCAAGGAGGACCCAATAACGAACGTCCTTTAAGGGGCCAGTCCACGTTGGAGCCACGAAAAAAAGCTATTATCGGGATTTTTTCTTTCTTGAGGATTTTATAAAAGATGAATATAAAAGTTTTTGGGCTCGATAAATAAAGTCTTGAAATACATTTAAAAAAAATTAATTCATTTTTATTCATTTTTAACTACAAAAACTATAGTTTAACGTAAATCCTCAAAAATAGGTGGGCTAGGTAGCTCCATCACAACTAGGCATCGCGGCTTGTCTGAAACAAAAAAATCAAAGTCCATTAGATTCAGTATGGCACCAGCTACAAAATGACCCTCGGATATAAAGTTTTATCAAAAAATAAAAGAATGGCAGATGAAAAACGACAAAAGTAAAAAAACGCGCTTTTCTCCGCAGTTTTTCGCAAAAAAAAAGAGTAAAAATCAAAATTTTAAAACCATCGAGGGTCATCTTGTTGCGAATCATGTTTACAATATGTGGCTCAAATTCAAGAGAATCGGTTTATTAGTTTTAGAGATACGATGGAGATAGATTTTGAAAACGTTGTTTTGAGAAAAACGCCTTTGAAGTTTATACTATGAAAAACTCTTACCTAAACTCAATCGGCGATTCCTGCACCGTACAAAATCCCTTCTGATTTCTCATCATCGTTGATTTCTGCAAGTCTTGCTGGCTTTCGATTCTGTGAAATTTTCAAAGTGGCCTGGCCCCTTAAGGCGGGAGCCTGAATTAGAAGGACCAAAAAAGCGTTTTTTTTCTCGAATTTTCTTAGAAGGGACAAAAACAAGTAAGCCCAGTAGACATTGAGGTATCTTTTCATGTATATTCAAAACGTATAAAAAAAAATCGACATGTAACAATAAATGACAGCAGATTTATCAGCCTCTATTCCATGTGCGTTTTGCCACTGCAGTCCCCAATCGACGGGAAAGACGCCACTCGTAATTTTTGACTGAACCAAATAAACCAATAAAATGTTTAATTGTCATGTATTTTTCTTCTGGGTGAATTAAGAAAAAAAATCGTGAAATTATAACTTTTCTCAGGTTTGAAAAGGAAATGTGTTTAAAAAAACACTTTAACGTAGTATAAAAATTATTTGAAACTACTTTTTCAACGCCTTTTTTAGTTCACTTAAAAGAGATTTTCATACTGAAGAAAATAAACTCTGGTTTAATTCAATAGGTCGCTCAGTTTTTTGCCATCACGCCCGCTAATTTGGAAAAGTCGTGAAAATGAAAACTGGAAAAAACGAACTTCAAAGTTTTCAATAGGAGGAAATATCAATATCAATCCCTTCTCTGCTTTTGGCCTTGTATCTTCGAAAATATTTACAAATGGCCTCTGTAACTTTGTAAATATATTCTCGGATAGTTTATCTATCGATTTTAACAACAAAAAAATCAGACCTTTTACCTCAAGCTCCGGCCTTAAGGAGGTTGGAGCGGTCCAGTTATATCCATTGACGGTTTATGATTTTTTTTCAATGAACCTCAACAAATGCATACGAGGTGTAGATTTATTCCGTAGATACTCATTTTTTCATAACATATATAATTAAAGAGCAAAATTATGCGTTTTTACATTCTTATTACCCGAATGAGAAAAACTTTTGTGTTACTACTAACTTGAAAAAAAAAAACATTATCGATGATTATTATGAGAAAAAAAAACGGCGTCGGCGAATGTTTTATACAACTCAGAATAAAATTCTGAGTAATTTATAATTATGCCTATTTATATTTATTTATATTTATAGCAAAGAAAATTACATCACCCGTAGTGTGAACGTCTTGCCCATCTAACCGCACGTAAAATTACATACATCAAACTATTTCTGATCTCTGGTGTTTAGTGGCGATGATAGTGCAAACATTTCGTAAAGACTCAGTATAGTGTAGACAATAACATTTTTTTTCTTTCAAATCTTGCATTGCATCATGAATAGTGTGAAAAAGTGTTTAAAACTTTATGAAAAACTGTCAAATCGCTCCGTACATTATGGCAATTTCGTCTCCCTTTCCATTATGACAATTAGGCTGCTCCCTATGTTAAAAAGTGTTTTTTTTTCAATTGCACATTTTATAGAGACGCCGTAGACGATCAAGTTAAAATTTGGAGGGTGGATTCGGTATATGATAAAGAAGTTACTGTATAAATTTGAATCAAATGGTGACATATCGTCAATTATCCCGAAATTCCTTAATTCATGACAAATCCATTCAGTGATGATTTTTTTCGAAACGCATAATGTAATTTTCCGTAGGAAAAGCTTGAAAAAGAATAGCAATTTTATTTGGGCTGATGTCGCGATTGATTTATCTTTCGAAATGCTAATTATGTCGATGACGATCCTCCTGCGAGGAGGACTCTGATCAAGTCCTCTGTCATGGCTACCCCGAGTAATCAGCGTCAAGTACGTTGTCAACGCTGCGTGCTTATACCTCGATTAACTGCCCCTCTCATCTAGACGACGATGACCGGCTATCAACATTGACGTTCAAATCCCAAGGGAGCCTATAATTATTATATAGGCTCTCTTGTATCGTATCATATTCTCAAGCAACAAGTGTGATCGTTTTGCTAATGAAAAACTAATTATCTCATTAGGTGTCTCGCGGTCTCAATATTATTTTTGTATTTAACTGTCAAAAAAGCCCTTGAAATTAAAGTTACTGTCGTAATGGAGTTGTAATTCGAAAAGTCGGAAATGGATCGTACATAAAAAAAATCGAGAAGTCCCTTCTTTTCAGATTTTTAAATCTTTGTTTTAAGAACCAAGCGGCATTGTCGGACTAATTTAGCGACCTAAAGAAGGACGTCAAAAAAAACGCTGAATTTCTAAACGAAACATTAAAGCGGAAATGAAACCGATTTTTTTACTTCGCGATGTCTTTATTTTGCGTCTAGAGAATGCGGTAAAAGTTTTCTTGTTAAAAAATTAATAGCTGTGAAATGGAATTTCCCGTTTTCTGACCGGGTGTCGCGTATCGTAAAACGGGGTTAAATTGGCATTAAGGGTAACTTTAACAGTTTTGGGGGCTACTTTAACAGAGCGCCAAAATACGGTATTCACTAATTCTTTTTAAAGTTTTTTTTCTATTGTTGCTCTAATTTGTAATTCAAGTTTATTATATTGTTGCTAAAGTTGATTGTAATGTGGCTCAAGTTGATTTTGATCTCTATGGTAATTATAGGATTGATTAAGTGCCTATAATATTACCCTAGGTACGTCATATTTTTATGTAAAATGTTTCCTTAATAAAGATGACAATTTGATTGTAAAAAAATCGGGTTGACCGGGTTGAAATTCCGAACTTTGAATGATCAGAACGCTCAAAACTCCGAAAGAATACTACTCCAAAAGATGAAATCTCCGAAAGAATTTTACCCGAAAGACCAACACTCCGAAAACCTGAACACCGTAAAAATAATTCGGCTATGCAAGTTTTAAAAGTTTCAAAATGTTCAATAGATCGACGAATTGTTTCAAGAATTTTCGTTTATAAAGAAGTGATTTTACGTCAATTCTAAAATTTGTCTAGATAATGTTACACGTTCTGCATTATTTACAGTCAACTGTGTAGACGTTCGCTGGCATGATCTTGACGAACCTTGTAATATCGGAACATTAAAATTAAGAATTTTAAACCGTCGGCGCAATCAAAGTTCGGAATTTCAACCCGGCCTCCATGTCAAGATCATGCTAGCGAAAGTCTACATAGTTGACTGTAAGTGATGTAGAATGTATAACATTGTCTAGACAAATTTCAAAATTAACGCAAAATCACTTCTTAATAAAAAAAAAAGTTCTTGAAATAATTCGTCGACGTATCGAAAATTTTGAAACTTTTAAAACTTCCATAGCAGAATTATGTTGACGGTGTTCAGATTTTCGGAGTTTCGGTTTTTCGTGTAAACTTCTTTCGAAGTTTTGATCTTTCGGGGTACTATTCTTTCGGAATTTTGAGCGTTCTGACCATTCAAAGTTCGGAACTTCAACCCGGCCCCATCTTGAATTTTGGAATATGAAAATTCGGAATTTTAAAACGTCGGAGTATTTAAAGTTCAGAATTTCAACCCTGCCCCAAAAAATCCTTGTTCTTCATTCAATTCCATGTATAATGCATAAAATATTAATTTTATATATCAAAATGATGTCAAGGTAACCATTAATTTTTGACATAGGTTGCATTTCAATGCCTTGTCAAAGAAACGCCATACATGAGGTTACTTTGACACTTAAAAAGAAAATATAAAATTGTGGGGGGGGCGGGGGAGGCTTGACTTTCTTATACATTTGATAGCCAAAGGACACATTGTTCTATTGCAGAAAAAAAAGTTGGAATGTAGGATGTTAAAAAAAGTTACCTACAAATGACTTCCAACACCTGTTCAAAGTAACCCATTTCAGGGTACGTGTCAAGCCTCATAGACAAATTTCTGCAGCGCACAATTTTTAACTGAAACGGAAAATCCACCAACAGATTTTCCGTTGAAGCGATCCTTTGGGTTCACTCCGAAGCAAATGAAAGTCGAAAAAGGAAAAATAGGGTATTTTACTCTATGTACGACAAATACTAAGAATGCATAAATGAGGTATTTTTTGCAATAAGCAATCGCATAATGTTGGTTTTAATGTATAAAAACACAAAATGATTTTATAATTCATTTAAAAAAAAAAACTTTTTCTACCCTGTTCAACATCGACGCGCCGCTGCAACTGCCGAAGTGCTCCGAGCTGTGCTTGAAGACACTTTTTAGACTCCCAATCCTTAAGGATTTCTCCTCTTAATTAAAACGGAAGTACCTGGAAGACCGAACGATACTGGGTGATGGTCTTGACTTTGCACCGTTGGAACGCAACGTCAAATGTTTTTATTTTTATTTTTGCCAACACAAAATATTTATTTACAAATATGGTTTAAGTTAAAAAAAAATCCTCAACAAGCGTTTAAGTTATTCTCGTTGCCTAAGATTGCCACCAAAATTTGGAGAATAACAAGCCAAGAATTGACAAAAAAAAGACTTCGTTACATTCCAACGATGCAAACTTTAACAACATGCTCGGTGAACGGAGCTAAGAACAAAAAAATTTCAATATTTCGCCATGTTGCTTACCAACATTGTCATACAAAGTCAAAATCATCATGATTATTAATGTAAAACGAATTACGAATTAATAAATGTCGCCATTCGTATATTACAGGGTGTCCCAAAACTCAACGATAATCTGAGACCGGATGAAAGGCCAAGTTATACCAGTTCTGGGAAAAATAAAATAAAAAATCCATATCACTCAGTTCAGCGATAATAGACATTTTTTAAAAAAAGTTGAAATTCGACACCCTTGGTCGCATTTTCAAGTCCTGTGATTACCAATGTCACAATTTCGCTGTGATTTTTTTAATTTCGTGATCTTCATTAACGATGCTATTAATCGCAACTACAAATTAATGCAAAAAACATTGTTAATTTAATAAAATAAGTTAAGTTTTAGTGAGTCATGGTTCATAAAAATATTGTTAGTTAACTTTGACACTTCATTTTGAAAAAAAATGTACTACACTACCCTTGGCAAGTTATTTCAAAAGATGGCGCATTTAATCAAGATTTCAAAATGGTGCAACACTTGCCACTTTTCTTGCCATTAAAAATTTTATTTCTTATTTTTTTCAAATTGAGCTCATTTTGAACAACTTAACATTAGGAATTTTTGTTACTAAAATTTGTTATTTTTTGTTTCTGGTCTGAAATAAAATTATTATTTTTAGTAAAGAGGTAATTGAGTCAGTTAATAACCAATTTTTATTGTAAAAACATATGTTTTTACATATGTTTTATTGTAAAAACATATTGTAAAAACATATTGTAAATTGTAAAAAACATGTTTTTTGTAAAAACATATTGTAAAAACATATTGTAAAAACATATTGTAAATTGTAAAAAACATATGTTTTTTACATATGTTTTATTGTAAAAACCTATTTTTTACATATGTTTTATTGTAAAAAACATATGTTTTTTACAATAAAACATATGTAAAAAATAGGTTTTTACAATAAAACATATGTAAAAAACATATGTTTTTTACAATTTACAATATGTTTTTACAATATGTTTTTACAAAAAACATGTTTTTTACAATTTACAATATGTTTTTACAATATGTTTTTACAATAAAACATATGTAAAAACATATGTTTTTACAATAAAAATTGGTTATTAACTGACTCAATTACCCCTTTACTAAAAATAATAATTTTATTTCAGACCAGAAACAAAAAATAACAAATTTTAGTAACAAAAATTCCTAATGTTAAGTTGTTCAAAATGAGCTCAATTTGAAAAAAATAAGAAATAAAATTTTTAATGGCAAGAAAAGTGGCAAGTGTTGCACCATTTTGAAATCTTGATTAAATGCGCCATCTTTTGAAATAACTTGCCAAGGGTAGTGTAGTACATTTTTTTTCAAAATGAAGTGTCAAAGTTAACTAACAATATTTTTGTGAACCACGACTCACTAAAACTTAACTTATTTTATTAAATTAACAATGTTTTTTGCATTAATTTGTAGTTGCGATTAATAGCATCGTTAATGAAGATCACGAAATTTAAAAAATCACAGCGAAATTGTGACATTGGTAATCACAGGACTTGAAAATGCGACCAAGGGTGTCGAATTTCAACTTTTTTTAAAAAATCTCTATTATCGCTGAACTGAGTGATATGGATTTTTTTTTTATTTTTCCCAGAACTGGTATAACTTGGCCTTTCATCCGGTCTCAGATTATCGTTGAGTTTTGGGACACCCTGTATAAGATCGCATAAATCGCTTTGTTTACAAGACCTCCTGAGTGAGCTTTTCCAAAGGCAAGACCTTTCACCCCGTTTCAACCAGTCGCGGCCACATTTCGCGTTTGCAATTACAGATATTGATATTTTGTTATATTCCGTCTCGAACTTATACTCTTCGAACTGTATTTAAGGGGGGAAATACCTTTAGGCGAGGAAAAAAGTTACTGATTTTCATGATCTTTATTAAAGGAATTTGTTTTCCTTCCCCATTTTTTGAGGCTCAGGGTATGTTTTATTCTTAATATTGGCACATTGTATTTTTGTTCAATTAATCTTTAAAAATGGCGTATAGTTAGAACGTATAGTCAAACAACTAATCGATCGATTCTCATGAAATTTGCTATAAATTCTTCTAACCGTTTTGTCTAAAGCACGACCCTAAATACTTTTGAAAATAAAAAATAAGTAGTTTTTTTATCGCAAAATGTAGCTGTATCTTCAGAAAATTAAATCTTTGTTTTAATGCGTACCATTTAATCGATTTTCATCATTTCTCACTTTTTCTTGGTTCGTATTCGGCGTATGAGTGTTAATCGAAGAAAAATCTGTCGGTATCCAAACACACGCTGAGTCTCAAAAATGGCAAAGAAATCTGTCCTTTGAAAAAGAAATGATAACAATCACCAATTTTTTCCTTATCCAGCGATATCACCGCCTTTAAAACGTAATAATGATACTTAGGATGAAAGTAGCTATTTTTCTTTCGTTTTACACCACAAAAATTTACGATATTTATTTTCATATCGTCAGCTTATTTGCGAAATGTGTTTTAATATCTTGGACATTTTTTTAGAACGACGTTTTGCCTCGACAATTGACTTTTATGACATTTGCTCATATATTGGATAGTGCAATGGAGCAACTGAATGTTGTGCCATGTTACCTAGACTCGTTAACGATGGATTTTTCTTTCTTGTTTTTCTTTTCAGAGCCTTGGTATACTCGGAAGTATTCCAGCTGCATGGCTCATCCTGACGCTTCTCGTTCTATTAGTATATCTCGTAACGAGATGCTGCGACCGGAAACCACGTCCTCGAAGGTCGATAACCCTGCTGAAGTGGTCGCTGGCTATTCTCGCTGTACTTTGTTGCGGTGCCATTGCCGTTGGTCTTTACGGCAATGATGACGTTCACAACGGCCTCGTGCAACTTCTCGTTGCCGCCAAGAACGTTGATGGTATCATAACAGCAGTGCGGAATCAGGTATGCTTTACAATTGCAGAGTGAGGAAACCTTAAATTAACGAACCCTGAATGCTGCGAAGTCCGTTTTATTCGCTCTGCAGCAACTGCGAACGTCGAATGTTAAAAGTAAAGTGAAGAAAGCTCATTTTTTTTTCATTGATATGTATAAATAAATAACAAAGATAAATCCAAAATCTGGCACATAACGATACACATAAAAGTAAACAAGCTAAGGACAAAATGGAGATAAATCATGAGAATTCTCGCATTTCCGATCGTACAGATTTTTGACATAGTAAGCATTAAATGCCTGCTGTTAAAACTCATTGTTTTTGAAGGTGTAGAAATAAATGATTTTCCTTGGTGACATTATAATCTCACAGGCCTCGTGAGTTTTTATTTTTCATCCACTTTTCAGTTAATTGTAATGATCAATAAGTGCTGAAAAAACATGGAACAATTTTTGTCGGGATTCTTTCAATTTTTTTTTGGAAAATCTCATGTTGAGGCCCCTTTTCGCTTCAAAGAAAAATCCTGAAAATCCTCAGCTCAAAGAAAAATCAACGTGTGATCTAGGAGGTAACTTTGTACATCATTGTATTTTCGTCATTTTAGCTAAAAACACATAGATTCATTGAGGAATCATCACAGTGTAACGGGTCGAAAAATAGCTGATTTTCGGTATTTTTTTCGACGCTTAAAACACGCTAATCAGTCTGATTTTTTGTGTCAAATCGACGCACTCATGAAGAACAGAAAATACATTTTTAAACGTTATTTTTTTTTTTTTGACGGTATAAAATGTCTTCGAAAAAAAGGAGTCCTCGCGGTGTACGCGATTGTGGCCGTAAATATTAGCTGAAACAAAATTTGTAAAAAGATTATTAAGAGATAACACCACTCTGGCGGCAGAAAATAAGGCCTAACGTTGACAATTTATTTTGGTAGTATGAAAAAAGGAATAGGATTTCTTTTGAGTGGGTTTATTGAACACATATTAAAGTATTTAAAAAAATTTATTATAATTTTCATACAAAATGGCGGCGACAGACGCCATCTTGAAAAAACGTGTTTTTTACAAATAGCTTCACGGGAGGACGGTTTTCTCGTAAAGTATAAGACCTGGAACAAAAACCAAAAAGAATTATAATCTATATATTATTAGCTATGGGACTACGTAGGGACTTTTTTATTCAAATTTTTACAAAATGGCGCACTTTGAAAGAAATAAATCGATATTTTGCCCAAAAAATAAGCAGTAAATTGTTTATTAAAAAAATGTACATTTAATTTAAAAAAAAACAGCTACGTACTCCCATAGAGAATGTAATTGTGAAGCTACTATCAAAATTTCAAATCGAACCATGCAAAGGTGTTCGAGTAATTCGTCCTCCCAGTTTGATAAAAGTGGTTTCGAAAGGTCCGCGTTTGAAGTTGTACGAGGCGCCTGAAAGAAGTCCGAAGCGCTGCGGCAAAATCGATAAATGAACCTTAACAAAAATAAAATTCGCTACAGGACCAATTGCATATTGTTTTTTCGGCCCCAAAGTATTGGTTAAGCAAAAAAAAAACAATTTTTCCACAATCCTAGAGTAATGTTATCCCTTAACCAGTATGAAAGCCGCTATCTTGCTATGGAGGTTTAAACAAAATCAAAATTGATCAAATGGTGGCATTTCGAAAAAAAAAGTATCCAATTTAGCCTATTTTTTCGACAGTTTTTCGTAAAAAAAAATATAAAGAATTGAAAAAAAAACTTCCATATCGAGATACAAAATGGCGTGAAGCATGTTGTGTCAAAATTTGAGACGGATAGCTTGAAAACTCTTCCTTTGAGAGTGTACCCCGTTTTGAAAGACGCGTTTAAAGTTTGGAGGGCGGAATTTTCATAGAAATTGTCTACTTACGTTTATGTAAGTATATGAACATCATGTTTATAACCATCTATACTATCAGATAATGCAAAAAAAACAATATCGATTTTTTAGAAAATTTTGCACTGTGATGATCCCTTAAGGACCTAATTTTTTTGCCAAGACGTGTCTTTCCAGTCCGCAGTTATTTTCTTCGGTCCCGTATGGACGGAGAGGGGAAGGAATATAAAAAATAAGAAAATGTAACTTTTTTCGTAACGTATTTACTCTAACGTATTAAGGGGCCAGTCCACTTCGGAGCCACGAAAAAAGGCTATTTTCGCTTTTTTTTTTTTTGAGGATTTTATAAAATATATGAATATAAAAGTTATTGGGCTTGATAAATAAAGTCTTGAAATACATTTAAAAAAAAAAATTTTATTCATTTTTATTCATTTTTAAGTACAAAAAGTATAGTTTAACGTAACGCCTGAAAAATAGGTGGGCAAGGTAGCTCCATCACAACTCGGCAACGGCTTGTCTGAAACAAAAAAATCACAGTCCAATAGATTCAGTATGTCACCGGCTACAAAAAGACACTCGGATATAAAGTTTTATGAAAAAAAAAAATGTCAGATGAAAAACGAAAAAAGTTTTTAAAAACGCGTTTTTTTGGCAGTTTTTCGCAAAAACAAAGAGTAAAAATCAATTTTAAAACCATGAGGGTCATCTTGTTGCGAATCATGTTTACCATATGTGGTTCAAATTTCAAGAGAATCGGTGTATTAGTTTTAGAGATACGATGGAGCTAGATTTTGAAAACGTTGTTTCGAGAAAAACGCGTTTGAAGTTTATACTATGAAAAACTCTTACCTAAACTCAATCGGCAATTTCTGCACCGTACAAAATCCCTTCTGATTGCTCATCATCGTCGATTTCTTCAAGTCTTGCTGGCTTTCGATTTTTTGAAATTTTCAACGTGGACTGCCCCCTTGAACTCAATTTTGTCGGACCCACCAAAGCTGTTGAAGTTCCATGAATAAAGTCTTCTTCACGCTGTAACGTGTGTCAGAACACAATGCAATGATAAAATCTTAATGAAAAGCTCCCCAAAGTCCCATAAATGTCAATAAAAAATGCACGTGTTTTTTTATTTTAAACCTAACGATTTTTTTGCACGTTTCCAGACCGACACGATCGAGAACACTCTGAAAAAGAAGATGGGGCCCCAGTTGACGTCTCTACGTGACACGTTTGATACGCCGGTAAACAACAAAACGGCGCTGGACAGTTTGCTCAAGGCATTGGTCTATGTGAAGCAAAACACTAGCGTCGCAATTAATCGTAGCTTCGAAATAAGAAAACCACTGAGTGGTATAAGTTTGGCGGGTGCTATTGCACTCGGTGAGAGAATCGAGGAGTTCAGATGGCCGATTACAATGGCAGTTCTCAGCGCCCTTGTCGCTCTATGCGTCGTTCTGCTGGTCGGAGTCGCGCGACATTCCCGATGCGCTCTCATTACGTGAGTTTAATTGTGGCAACGATTTCTATTTCATTCCTACATATGTCTTCCTATACTATCCATGTTGACCACCAAAACCGACTACCACAAACTTCGTCCCTGCCCAAACACGCCACACTAGGGTGGCACAATTTTGAGCTCTATCTTTTTTCCCTTTTTCTCACCATCCAATTATCTTCTTTAAAGAAAAAAAATGTGTCGCGGATGCTGCGAGCGGTCAAAAAATATTTAGACGTCGTTCAAGCCTCCAAAAAATTCAAATTTATTAGGTGTACAAATAAGTTTTAGGACAGTTTTCAAAAAATTCAAGATTTATTAAAAAAGAAGTAAAACACAGTTATTCATCGAAGTAATCTCCATCGCACTGAATGACCTTCAGCCATCTCTCAGGTAACTCGCGGATGCCTTTCGCAAAGAAACTTTCGTCTTGCGAGGTGAGAAATTTAGCGACCCATTTTTCCACTTCTTCAAATGTTTTGAATCGCACGTCAGACAAATCGTTCTGCATTTTCCGGAATAAATGATAATCGGATGGGGCTAAGTCTGGTGAATACGCCGGGTGTGGTACAGCTTCCCATCCAAGCGCTAGTAACGTATCCTTGACCGGTTTACCCACATGAGGCCGCGCGTTGTCATGGACCAGTTTTACTGGACGTTTTCCTTTACCAGAAAATGGACGTTTCTTCTCAATTTCTTGATTCACTTGCATCAATTGATGACAATAGCGATCGGTAGTAACTCTTTGACCAGGTTTGAGAAGTTCATAATACAGTACGCTTTTCATATCCCACCATATGCACAGCATGACTTTGTTACAATGAACATTGCGCTTTGGCGTGGATGTTGTCGGCTCGCCGGGGTCAACCCAATGATATTTGCGTTTCGGATTATCAAAATAAATCCACTTTTCATCGCCGGTCACAATTTTCTACAAGAAAGACTTTCTATGTTGCTTGTTGTAAAGATTCACACAAATGTTAAGACGGCTGTTTTTATTTCCTTGAGTCAGAAAGTGTGGTACCCACTTTGTTCCTTTTCGAATCTTACCCATTGCTTTTAAACGATAAGAAACAGTTTGTTGAGTTACTCCAAGCTGTTCCAAAAGTTGTTTCTCCGTCTGACAAGAGTTTTCATCCAGCAGCGCTTGCAGTTCCTGATCGTCCACCTTTACAGGAGGCCCCGTGCATTCACGGTCACTAACGTCGAAATCACCTTCTTTGAATCGCTTATACCAATACTCACATGTACTTTTAGATACAATGTTGTCTCCAAGAACAGAACATATCGATTCACACGCTTTCATAACACTTTTTCCTTGATGGAATTCATCGCGAGTGCAGTGTCTAATAAATAGCTTATCGGTCTGCATGTTTAATTTACAGAATTTATAGGTTATGCTTATGACTCCTTTACGTTTCGATACTACATATCAAGCGCCATCTATGATAAGTGAGCAGGACCTTTGAATTAATTTAGAATAGCTGTTATGATACAAAATCGAAGTGTCCTAAAACTTATTTGTACACCTAATACATTAAACAATCGGTTTTTTTTTTCGCTCATTTCTCACCCATGAATTTTACGCTTTATAATTTTTTAATTATACTCGCGAAAGCTCTAGCCAGCCAGTGAATATTTGGTGGTCGCTTGAGGTTTTTGAAATTGCGAATTTCCGCCAAATATAAATCTCGTATGCACTATAATTTCTTGTTATATAAAAACAAAATAATAAGCGAAGTGTTACATTTTCTGAATAGTTTATTATAATAATTTGTAACAAACGCCGATTAGGCGATACGTGTTATTAGGTTATTATGTATTATTGTATTATGGCGTCGCTCGTCACAGAGTACAGCTACGATTGGTCCGCAGTTTGACTAACAAGACCAACTATGGGACGCATTACGATGCGCGGGAAACAGCTGCCATTTCAGTTTTGTGAATAAAACGACCTATAATTTTGTTTACAGACAAGAGCTTTACAGCATTATTTTATGAGAACGAAGATTATAATTGTTGGGTCAGAAATATGAGATAAATTTGAAAAATCTGTTTCCAAAGAAAAAAGGATCAATTGTTTTGAAAATTTTACAAAGCGTCAAATTTATGAGTGAGAAGAGTAAAAAAAATGGCAAAAATTCCGAAGCTCTTGAGCGACCACTGAATATTAATTGGCCGGCTAGAACCTTCGCAAGGTTAATTAAAAAATTATAAAACGTAAAATTGGTGATTAGTCGACGAAAAAAAGTCTCTTTGATGAAACTGAATTTTTGGAAGGCTTGAGCGACTTCTACATATTTTTTGACCGCTCGCAACTTTCGCGACAATTTTTTTTTTAATGATAATTGGATTACGAGAAACACGAAAAAAAAAATAGAGCTCAAAATTGTGCCACCCTATGCCACACCTTGCTCACTCTGGTTTTTATTTTGATATTCAATATCAACTTGCTAATTCAAATACAATTTTCAAGTATTGAGAAAAAAATTCGACGAGGGTCTAAAATGTCTGAAATTCGTATTTCCCCCACCGTCCCTTCCCCATCTTGCCCCCCCCGGCACCAGCGGCGACGCCCTTGACAGAGGTGAAGGGTTTTAGGCATAGTCTGTTCAACCCAAAGAAACTCGCTCGTTCCTCCTCAACAAAGAAGCAAACAAAGCGATACAAAAAATATGCACGAATATCTCGACGTTTTTGCACTTGCAAGTAAAACAATTTACAAATCGAAAATGGACATATCCGCCTTGATTCCTTGCGACGTTGGGTCATTTATAGAGACTTCTGACATGGAACAGTTAAACTAGTGAGCTTCCAAGAATAAACGTACGCGAGATCTGATTACGAACTTTTCCAATTTAACAGCACTGTGTGGTTTTTGTCTTGCTTCTTGCCATCGAGGGAGGCAAATCTGTGCGTTCCCGCATGGAAAGTTACGAACAATGCAAGTATGCTGGAGTTTTTTTGTTTCGTTTTGTTCCCAGTTTCTCGGTTTTTGGCCTCTTCGCGGTCATAGTAACGTGGCTAATGGCCTCATTGTACCTGGCGACTGCAGTGGCCCTCGGTGACCTGTGCATCTCGCCGGACGATTATCTCGCGAGAGCCGTCCCGACGACCCTTGCGTCTGAAGTATTATCGTACTACACTCATTGCGAGAATACAGGCAGCAATCCCTTCACTCAACGCTTGCGGGAAGGTCAACGGGCCCCCGGATACATGAGGACGAGCCTCGTCGTGACCGAACGTTTGGCGCTCGAATTGTTTCCGGATCAACAACTGAAGCCCAAATTCAGTAGTCTAATGACTGACGTTAATTCCGTTGATCTTCTCATGTCTGGCCTCGCCACTCTTCTCGATTGCAAACCGCTTCACAAGCAGTACGTTCACGCCGCTAAGAGCCTGTGTCATCTGGGACTGTGAGTATTTGCAAAGAGTCTCGTCAACGGGTCTCTTCCAATGCGTTGTTTCTCAACCTTAAGGGGCTAGGCCACAGTAACGGGTATAAAATCATGTGCGAATTTAACAAGTGTTTTTTTCGTAGGAAAAAGTGAGTCACTCATAAAATTAAGTAGACATCTTGTTTAGTATGAATATCAAGCGGTTAGAAAATGTATATATTTTTTTTCGATGTACAAAATGGCCGACTACTAATATTTTCTTTTGTTATCTTTTTTTTACGCGCTCCGCGGCCCGACATTTAGCATTCACAATTTTTGACCCAGAACAAAAAACAAAAAGTCTCGTCAATCTGCATTAGAATAACTAGAAAAGTACGTACGGGTGTTAAAAAATATCGTTTTATTCAAAAGTTGTAGATATTGGAATTTGGGAAATAAATTTTCAGTGAAAAATATCGTTATAACTGCTCATAAAATGAAAAGTTTTCGATTAATCAGAAATTCTGTACGTATTTCTCTGCGAAATGCAATTAGGACCATAACTTTTAAATTCGAAGTACATCGAGTGAAAATTGTTGAAGTTATTTGTCACGCCAATTGGAAAAAAGCTGTTTCGAGAAGTTTCGAGTAGTCGGCCAATTTTTACATCGAAAAAAAAAATATTTTCTCTAACAGGTTGATATTCATACTAAATAGATGTGTGATTAATTTTATGAATGAATCACTTTATCGTACGAAAAAAATTGTTAAATTCGCACATGATTTTATACCCGTTACTGTGGCCTAACCCCTTAATAAAAAATAATAAGTCACCATCGACTATTATACCCAATGACAAACTGGATTAAAACATTTTCGCGCAAATTGCATTGAGAGTACAAATAAGTCTCCGCCGTTTGACAAAAGATGGCCCCACCAGGAGATTATGGTTGAAATCGTCAGATGTAAAACGTCACATCGTAAGGTTGGACATCTGGCAAGACCATAACCTTGAAATATTAGCAATTTTGTATCGTATCACGTAATTTTTTTCGTTCGCAAATGGCGAGTTTTGAGCCGAATAAGCGTCATTTACGGGAACTTTATAACTCTTCTTTGTTTAATTTAAAGGAATCTGCAGCTGAGGCGCATCGATTGCTTGTAGAAGCATTTGGTGAGGATGCTTTAAGTGAGAGAAGTTGTCGTGAGTGGTTTCAAAAGTTTAATAACGGTGGGTTTGACATCGAAGACAAAAAACGTAGCGAAAGGCCGAAACAAAGACGCGGAATTGGAAGCATTATTAGAGGGCGATTCGTCCCAAACGCAAGAGTTCCCGCAAATGACGCTTATTCGGCTGAAAACTCGACATTTTCAAACGAAAAAAATAACGCGATACTTATACAAAATCGCTAATATTTCGAGGTTATGGTCGTGCCAGATGTCCAACCCAGCCCCCTGACACTGGCAGTTCAATGCTGTTCGCAAAATGTCCTTGCCGCACTGTGGCGCTAGTAGTCGTGTGACAGGCATGCATATATATGTATGTTGCGCCGGTGTTTCGAATATCTTACATGAATGAAAGTCTATTGATGTTGTGATATCCCGAGCCTAGTGCGTAAGAAATGTATGCGTGCAGAAACACACACAACGCCGGCCCGTGGTGAGCGATCGTGTGTGTGTCGCGGTTCCTGAGATCGGGGACAGTACAGATCGAATAGTTGCCGAGGCAAGTCACCTGTAACTCATCGACAAATAAAGGGATTACAAACCGTACACGCCGTGGGTATTTATTCCACACTGGCGACGAGGATGGGATCAATAAAATAAAATAAATTGGAGTGCTATGTGCAATGAAGAAGAAATAAACTGGGGAATAATCGATCCGCTCGTGTTCAGTGGAAAAACCGCGTGGGTGTATACGCTAACAAAGACGAAATTATTGAAAGTTTGTGAGAAATTTCAACTCGACGGTAGTGAAGACGAACAAATAGACATTATTCGAAGAAAAGTAGCAAGCTTTGTTAAGTGCCGCGGTTCGCTTGTACAGCCCTTAGAGAAAATAAAAACCGATATTCCGGAAACCGAAAATCGCAACGCGATGGCCACGTGGTTGGGGAACATCGAACCATTCCGGAAGGGAGGTAACTGGAATGCGTTTATACAGCAATTGGAAGCAATCATCCAGCTAAATGGAGTAAGTGCAGAAAAAAAAACGGCTCTCCTATTAACTCAAGTGTCGCAAGAAATATTCATTGAAATACCAGCAATCTGCGAAAATGTGGCACCGTTGACGTTGGAATACAACGCACTCAAGGACAAATTGGAGAAACATTATAACCCAACGCCAAACAAGCAGTTACGGAGATTCACGTTTCGCGACCGAAAACAACAGACGAACGAGTCGATCCAAGACTTCATAACAGCTCTGCGAAAGTTAGCTCTGAAATGTCAATTCGAGGCCACGGAAATGAATAGCCAGCTCAAAGATCAGTTTATAACAGGAGTTTACAATCAACAAGTAAGATACGAACTATTGAAAACATCTGGGGACGCCCCGCTCGAGGAAGTGATCAAATTGGCGAAAATAGTGGAATTAGCCGACTCGGAGGCAGCGAGGCCCGGGACGAAGAGTGGCGAGGAGACCACGCCAAACAAACACGCCGAGCAAGCGACAACAGACACAGCAGAGGTACACGCCATACAGTCGAGGCGTTTTGGAGCAGCGAACTATGGCAGAAGAGGGAATACGAATTTTCGAGCGTCCTCGAGAGGACGTGGAACACAAGATCGGAACGCGGAACGCCCACCTACCGGAGGCCGCAACGAACACCAAGAGCGCGGACAAATTTGTTATTGTTGTGGGGGACAGAACCATATCAGATCAGAGTGTACGTTACGAAATAAGTACTGCAGCGAATGTGGATCGAAAGGACACATTTATAAAATGTGTCGACGCAGAAGCGCAGCCGGGAACCGAGGGGCAGCACAAAGCCAGAACCACCTCGAAGCCGACGAGGCATCGGAAAAGAACGACGACGGCGAAGGAACATCCGACGACGGTCGGTTCGACAGCGATTTCTACTCAGTACGGGCCGGCCCAAGCGAGCTAAGTAAAAAGATCGCACCGCAGTTTGAGACAATTATCGTGAATAATATACCGTTAAAGATGGAGGTAGACTCCGGCGCGGACGTCTCCGTCATTTCAAAAGAATATTACGAAAAAAAATTTTCGGTAACGCCGATAGAATTGTCAAAGACTTCACTACGCGCGTACGACAAGCAAAAATTACAGATCGTAGGATACATTCAAGTTCACGCCGAGATAGACCAGACTAAAATAAAGGAAAAATTGTACGTCGTTGAAAAAGGAGGCAAACCGATAATCGGTCGAATCTGGTTGCATGAATTCGGGATGTGGCCACTATCACTCAGAAATAAAATAAACAAACCGAGATTACAGGTCAATAACACATCGAGCCAGAAGGTCATCGCGCGCGAACAAATCAGGATCGAAACTCAAAAATTTCGGAAGGAGTTTCCTGAGGTTTTTGAACCGGGGATCGGGAAATTCACAAAAGGAGAATTAAAACTCAGTTTGGTCGAAGGAGCACGCCCGAAATTCATGCAACCGAGGAAAATACCCTGGGCACTTCGTGATAAGGTCGAAGCAGAACTATCAAGATTAAAAAATCTGGACATCATTTCACCGGTCGAATTCTCGGATTGGGGGACACCGGTCGTGCCGGTGCTAAAAAATGATGGCTCGATCCGACTTTGCGGAGATTACAAAGTTACCTTGAACAAATATCTCGAAGTAGATCGATACCCGCTCCCTCGAGTGGAAGAGGTTTTAGATACTCTGCGAGGGGGGAAATTGTTTACTAAATTAGATCTATCGGAGGCCTACCAACAACTACCGCTATCGCGCGATTCACAGAAACTGGTGGTTGTTAGTACGCACATCGGCTTATTCAAGTATCACCGGCTTCCGTACGGTGTGTCCACAGGACCAGGATCCTTCCAAAGAATAATGGAAACATGCGACGCGTCCCCGTACGGTATAAGCGCGATATTAGCACATCGGAACGAATCGGGGTTTGATCGCCCCGTCTGTTTCGCTAGCCGCTCCCTCACGGCCGCAGAGAAAAACTATACACACCTCGATAAAGAGGGGCTCGCAATCATATTTGGGGCATGGAAATTTTTCGAATATCTATATGGATCTTCATTCGTGCTCCAAACCGACTCGGCGGCACTGGCGCGGATTTTCGATCCGGCGAAATCGGTCCCTGAGATAGCGGCAGCGAGACTGCAAAGATGGGCATTATTCTTGGCGCCATTTCACTACAAAATAAAGCATATTCGGGGATCCAAAAACTATGCCGACTGGCTTAGCAGGTTGCCGCTTAAAGACATAGCTGATAAATCCAAAGAATTCGCGATTTTACAACACATGGCGTATACAAATTTAGATTTAATTAAAGATCAGGATTTCGCGACGCTTGATTGGAAAGCAGTACAAAAGTATACTCGCGAAGATGAAATCCTAAACAAAATCATTCAAAAAAGTATGGACGGGTGGGACGAGGAACAACCGAAAGAGGAATGTATGAAATCATTTTGGAACAAACGCGAAGCATTGACCGTCGATAGCGGCTGTGTACTTTGGGGACACCGAGTAATCATTCCCGAGAAATTGCGGAAAGTCGTGCTGAAAGAGTTACATCACAGTCATTTTGGCGTCACGAAAATGAAAGCCCTCGCGAGATCTTTTGTGTGGTGGCCAGGAATAGATCGAGAGATAGAGCTCATTACCCAAGGGTGCCGGCCGTGTCTGGAAACGCGAAAAACACCCGCAAAGATAACATTGACGCCTTGGGCATGGCCCACGACACCATGGCACCGAGTCCATGCAGATTTCTTGGGACCATTTCTGGGAAAAATCGTTTTAGTCATAATCGACAGTCACTCTAAATGGCCCGAGGCAATCATAATGCCATCGATGAGCGAAACAAATACCATAAAAGCGTTCAAAAACGTTTTCGCCAGACACGGTTATCCGGCACACTTGGTGACCGACAATTATTCTACGTTCGTGGGAGGAGAGTTTCAACGATTCATAAAAGAAAACGGAATCAGACACAGTACCACCCCCACATATTTTCCCGCCACAAATGGTGCCGCGGAGAATTTTGTTGACACATTTAAGCGTAAAATAAAATGTATCATGAACGACGGTATCTCTTTCGAAGACGCGGTCGTGAAATTCCTATTCGATTACCGATCTACCCCGCACGTGGCCACACAAAAGACACCCGCGAGCCTGGCACTAGGCAGAGAACTAAAGACGCGTTTTTCATTATTGCGTCCACCGCCCACGAACGAGCGAATGATAACGCACCAAGCGAGACAAATTCAAAACTATCCGGGACGAAGACAAGCGAAATTCAAAGTGAACGAATCAGTGATGGTAAAAAAATACAGTCAAGGGGGAAAAGAATCGTGGATAGCGGGGATAGTAAACAAGGCGCTGGTGCCGGGGGTGACGTACGAAATTAAAGTAAACGGTCAGAAACCATGGAAAAGACACGCAAACCAAATGATAAAGTGCGAGGCGACGATGTTTCGAAGCCCGTATGAGTCAGAGAAGAACGAAGCACAAGAGGTCCGCAGGTCCGAGCGTTTACGAAATAAGAAGGGGGAGGTGTGATATCCCGAGCCTAGTGCGTAAGAAATGTATGCGTGCAGAAACACACACGACGCCGGCCCGTGGTGAGCGATCGTGTGTGTGTCGCGGTTCCTGAGATCGGGGACAGTACAGATCGAATAGTTGCCGAGGCAAGTCACCTGTAACTCATCGACAAATAAAGGGATTACAAACCGTACACGCCGTGGGTATTTATTCCACAGATGTATTTGGAATGATTTTCCGTTCTAATGATTTTCCATTTGAACACAATAAATAAGGTCGCCATAACGATAACAGGCGACAGCCACGAAAGTATCGAATTGTTCAGCTCATCGGAGTATTTAGAGCTGAAGCATGTCACACAACAGCCAACGCTAGGCAGTGGCGATTTCAAGAACTAAAATGCCGGGACAAAACGCGTTTGCGTTTATCGTGTAGGAATAGTAGGCCAGTGTCAGGGGGCTGGTCCAACCTTACGATATAACGTTTTACATCTGACAATTTCAAACATAACCTCCTGGTGGGGCCATCTTTTGTCAAACGGCGGAGACTTCTTTGTACTCCCAATCGTAGATTCAGACAATTTTACAGTTTCTCTGAAAAGTCGCGGTTACGAAAATTCTTATGCTAGATACATTTCTCCAAGTTTTATAATTAATATTTTCTTCAAACATTCGGTGACCCTCTGTTTTTATTGTCGTTGCGGAATCTTTAGACGTTTGTACACGCGTGGGCAGTTTATGTCAGGCATCTAGAGTGATTTAATGTAGAAATGATTAGATAAAAGTGGGGCCAGCGTGTCATCTCCAAAAAGCGCCGTATAAATGAGACGATTTTTAGAGTCGCAAGTGTTCGTTAAGAGTTCGGTGATTTGGCTTAAAATTTTACCAGTATACTGGAATGTATTTGCATCTCATTATAAACGAAAATCAGTTGATTGTAAAATTTTCGGGTTCGCGAAAGGAAGGCAATATTACGATATCTGTGACCCCTAATTCTCACCACGCAGCCTTCACATTTGAACCAAAATAAGACGGTTTTCAAGAGTGGTAAAAATCGAAATTCGACCCTCAAAGCGGTTAAACGGGGGTGTTAAAGTTTATATAGGAAAACATTTTCTTTGGTCAGATTTGCTTCAAAATTTGCACAAATGCACTACAACATAAATAATTAAACATGTATTTCAGGAGTTTCCAAAATTTAACCTTCGAGGGGGTTAAGCGGGAATATTAAAGTTTGTAGAGAAAACTTATTTTTAGGCCAGGTTTACTTGAAACTTACGAAATTTGTTTTATATAACACTACCATGTTTTTTTCGCTTTTCGGTGCGGGTAGACAGTAGATTGGTACTTTTAACCCCCCAACTGGATATGCCACACGTTTGGGTAAAAAAAGTCGTGCCACTTTTGTGTTATGACACATATGTGAACATGGCGAGTGAGTCTATGTAATATTGGTGAGCGCGAGTCTCCACGGATGTGCGTCTGGTATGGTAGGGTGCGTAGAACACTGGTGTGGGCACGATTCATACTTTTTTACACCGTGTCTCTGAGCCGAACTTTGACTTTTGTCACTCTTGAAAAAGTGTTTCTATTGGTGGAAATATGAAGGCCACGTGGTCCAAATCAGGGGCCACAGATATCGTAATATCCCCGAAAGGAATACCTTGAGATCGAACGTAGTTAAAGTTCCCGCGATTTTTCGAGTTCGATAAAACGCCGAGTCCCAAAATTTAAGGGATAACACAACTCTAGCGGCAGAAAATTAGGCCTAACTTTGACTATTTATTTTAGGAGTATGAAAAAGGAATAGGATTTCTTTTGAGAGGGTATATTTAACACATATTAAAGTACAAAAAAAATGTTTATTATCATTTTCATACAACATGAAACCTTATGAAATTTTAACCACATAATAAATAATTTTTTTTAAATCTATTTCGAAAGGGTATTTATCAAGTATAACAACTTTTATATCAATATCTATAATATGAACCTATCAAAAAATCATGAAAATCGCCTTTTTAGCGTCTAAAGTGTGAAGGCCCCTTAAAGGGTTAGGCTACTGTGGCTAACCAAAAGACAGGGTTATTTAACAAAATTAATTCCTAATGAATAAATATGATGATTGAAAAATCATTGGGACATTCATTTATCTGTATCTCAACAGAGTTGTGTACCAAGTTTCATCTAAAAAAGTATGAATAATTAAAGAAGTTATAAACAATCTCGTGAAGGACCTTTGAACGTGAGGGGCTCAAAACGGTGTACTTGATTTTGGCCACCCGGTTGATCTGAAACAGAAAAAATGAGATTTTTTAAAGCAGATAATATTGGATAAGACTTGACCGAGCTGGTTGTTATCGAAGAAAAAATACATTTTTTTCGATCTTTCGAGAGAAAATAACATCATGATTGTTAATTACTAATGAGAAGAAATGTAAAAAACAAAAAAGTCGCTCGAGACTAAACTACTATTACACTGAATAAGTGTATCGAATTTCAAGCCAATCCGTTCAATGGATGTCGTGTGCACCGTTTGGAAAAACGCGTTTCGAGAAAAGGGCGTTGAAGGTAGAGCGGTCCAATTGAGTCAAATGCTGGTTTATAAATATTTTTTCTCAATGAACCTCAACAAAAAGGCCCACGAGGTATATATTTATTCTGTAGATGCTGATTTTTCATAAAATATATAATTAAAGGACAAGATTATGCATTTTTCTATTTTTATTACGTAAATAAGAAAAACTTTTGTGTTACTACCAACGTGAATAACATTATCAATTACAATTATGAAAAAACTGCTTTCGCGAATATTTTATACAACCCAAAATTAAATTTCGAGTCATTGATAGTTATGCCTATTTATATTCATGCCACGACATTATTTATTATTACCATTAATGTATATTAAGTCTTGCCGAAATACGGCAACTGCGCGGACATTGAGGTTGGCAGCAATGCTCTTCATTCGCCAGCCAAGATTCGTAATCTTTCATCATACCTCGATGGTATGATCGAGGTATGAGGTATGATGAACTATACTCGTGATAGATACGAGTATAGTTTACGATGACCAAGATGGGGTTCTTTTTCTAAATGTTTAGAAAGGTTTAGATTGCGTTAATCCGTTCTTAGAAATGGTTTATGTTGGTGCTTAATAACCAACAAAAATTACGCCACCCGTAACGTGAACGTTTTGCACATCTAACCGCACGTAAAATTACATACAATAAACTATTTTTTTATCGCTGGTGTTTGGTGGTGAAAAAATGTCAAAAAAATCGTCAAAGTCAAATAAAAAATCTAGTCTAGAAAATAACATATATTGAAAAAAATGTAATCTTGAGTTGTGGCTAACGCTCCAACCTCCTTAAAGTTTTACTAGCAGTTCTATCGTTGTGATAATAAGTGTATCTTCCTTCTGCGATTCCTACTCCATATGTTCGACCTTCCTCTTCAATTTGAAGTGCCCTGAGCGACGACCGAATGTTCGTAATCGCCACGGTAGCTTAATCCCCCAAGAGGTAAGGCCACAGTAGAATTTTCAAAAAATCGTTTTTTTTTCTCGCTAAAACGGTGCGTTATCGTCATAAGAATAAGTTACTTTTCGATTTATAGCAGGACATTTTTTTTTTTCATAAACTTTGAGCGTATAACGTAAGCCTACCTCTGACACGGCCAGAGGCATATGTAAAACTTTAAACGCGTTTTTCTCGAAACAGCTTTTTTCCAATTGGCGTGACAAATAACCTCAACAATTTTCACTCGATTTAATTCAAAATTAAAAGTTATGTCCCTAATTGCATTTCGCAGAGAAGTACGTACGGAATTTCTGATTAATCGAAAACTTTTCATTTTATGAGCAGTTTTATACGAAATGTCGCTGGAAATTCATTTAAGTTCAAGCACCTACAGCTTTTGAATAAAACAATATTTTTTTAATTCCATACGTACTTCTCGAGGTATTCTAATGTAGATTGATGAGAATTTTTGTTTTTTTTTTCTAGGTAAAAAATTGTGGATGCTAAATGTCACGCCACGGTGCGTCTAAGAAAAATCTAACAAATGAAATATTAGTAGTCAACCATTTTGTATATCGAAAAAAAAATCTAACAGCTTGGTATTCATACTAAATAGATGTGTAATTAATTTTATGAGTGAAACACTTTTTTCTGCGAAAAAAATTGTTAAAATCGTACATGATTTTATACCCGTTACTGTGGCCTACCCCCGTAAGAAAAGCCATGGCTGTCTAGGGTAAAAGCATAGCATGGGTGCCGCCGAACCAACGTTCTTCCCCTTATCAATGTATGAAGAATCTGCAATCACCTTTGTGCCTATATTCGACTTTTTTTAAATTCAGATTTGCCTCACATTTGTCCATGCAGGTACGGACTGACGTTTATGTTATTAGCCAGTCTCGGCGCAGGTCTCATCTTCACCGTTCTCGTCTGGGTCGATTCTCACACATGGATATACATTAGAAAACGGTACGGGAAAGTAACAATCAAATTTATCAACTAGTTTTCAAATCAATGCACTTTTTTCAATACCCGTGTTTAACGTGTACATTCAACGCTATGCCCATTTCCGACTGGTGTGGTGGCATATAATATGAAGAAAAAGTAAAAAAAAAAACAATAAATTCGTTTGAATAGTTAATCTACTATGCAAAATGTGTTTCAGAAGGGATTACCACCAGGTCGACGAGCAGGATCCTTACTTGCCACCGTCCGCAGCCTCGCAGGCCATTGCAGCTCGTACTCTTCGTGGCCAAGGGTCGTACCCGCCTACAGCCCCTCCTCCTAATACGAATGCTCATGGCACGAACAATATAATTAAGCAGCCACTCCTGCTAACACCGCCCCCGCCGTCCTACGCTACTGCAACAGCTCGAGCACGTCAGCTGCACGAGAGCATGTTAAAGTTTGTGCATGTTTCTTTTTTATTTCATTCGCTTCCCTTCGTTTTTTTTAACCCTCCGTAGTCACACTTTTGCAAAGTTCCTCGCTGGTCACACGGGGTCAAAGTTTGCACGGTCATCGCCGTACGAACGCCATCAGTCTAATTGGGTAAAAAAAACCTCTGGGTCGAGCACTATACATTCTGGAATGTTGAAAATCCGCGTTAATGCGAGAAATCAAATTAAAAATGGTTGAAAAAATCTCGCTAAAGAATATTTCGAAAAAACGCCCTTTTTCACTTAAAGTCCTTATTTGATTTTTCAATGTTTCCTGGCAAAATTTATGGGCTCTTGAAATATGGTACTTTTGGATTTAAAAAAATAATAATAGTCCCATTGTCGGCGTTCGAAAAAAGGTACTTAAGAACGGTAGCCAACGGCAATTAAAAAAAAAGGTTAGCCGCTGTGTACAGAGGGAACTTCAAACCTTCGGTGAAGAAGCGGCCCAACTCTATTGCACCTCTAGTGACAACGGAGGGTTTAACTAAAATATATGAATAATAGATCCACTCGCGTCGATAGTCAAACGGTCCGTTGTGAAAAAGACGAAATTATTCAATTACTCGTTGAAGTCTATCGATCGGGATAACCTATTAATTAGTCAAATCCAGGTATCATTTGGTATCATTTGGACTTCGGAAAAATGAGCCTAAAATAATTTGTTTTACTATTTTCTCATTTATTGGGTTATCAATGATGATATTCAGTCGGGCGAAGCTGAATCCCCCCCCCCCCCCCCCCCCCGCGGCCATAAATAGTTATGGGGTTTTGAAGTTTGCGGACATACGTGATAACATCGGGCACTTTGGAACATTTCGACGCCTATATTGCGTTCGTTTGGGTTTTTGAAAAATTCGATATGATTTTTAACAATTTTTTGCTTGTAAAAAATTTGTTAATGAAAAATGTCAGCTTCCCTCGACTGAATATCATCATTTGTAACCCAATAAATGATTTTTAATCGTAGAAATTATATGATGTTTTTCGGAAAAGTCATTAATCTAAATAATTATCGAAATCTCCAAATGCGCGGACTGATTTGACGGAAAATGTATCAACCTACCGCGTCCGTATGAAGATACAGAGTGTTCGTAATTTTAATCTTTATCTTTCGGTTTTCGCGTCGTTCGATTTTCAGGACGAAAAAACAAATAACGCGACGCTTTTTAAAAAAATACATCGTCGTAGCCGAATGTCTAATTCAACCTTATCGATGTTGTTCGGCTTTCGTCGTATGACTTTGAACTATTCGTTTCATTAAGGAGTTAGGCTACTGTGACGACCCAAAAAAACGCGGTTATTTAAAAAAAAAAATTTTGAAGTAATGAGTGAATTTAAATTTCATCTAAAAAATATTAATAATTAAAGAAGGTATGAACAATCTCGCGAAGGGTTTTGAACGTGAGGGGCTCGACGGTGTACTTGATTTTGGCCACCTGGTTGATCTGAAACAAAAAAAAAAGATTTTTTTGAGTCGACAATATTGGTCGAGCTTTTTTATGTTATCGTTTTTCAATTATCAAAAAATTGAATTATCGAAAATGATTTTTTTTTCGGTCTTTCGAGAAATGATATTATTATTATTGGTAATAGCCGATGGGAAGAAGCAATGGAGAAGAAAAAGGTCACTTAAGACCAAACTCCTGTTACACTGAACACACTAACACTCAAAAGTTTGGATACACCAGTCGATATTTCTTGCCGCACTAAAAAGTAGAGAGCTCCGTCAAAAAAAAGCTAACCAAATTCAACGAACGACTTTTTGAAGGGAACAAATTCGGCTTTGTTTTGCTTTTTTTAAATATTTCTTATGATTTTTTTCCGACCCGGTACGCACTTTTGTAGGTGACTGTTTTTCAGCTATTTTTCGACGATCGAGAATTGGGCGCATAACTTATGGAAAACGTTTTTGTCATTTTTATCCATGATAAACTTCAAAGGGGTAGCAGAAGCTCGATTTACGGTTTAAAAGAAGTTTCGTACGGTTTTTTTCGCGAACTTATATCATTTTTGGCTAAAAAATACGAATTTTGGAAAAAGCTACGAAATTCAAGAACTATCGGGTTTAAGAGGAAATGTTCAAGGATGTAAACAGTTGTCTAAGTTTATACTTGATCGTCTGGAATTATTTTCAGAATTTTTCTTTGAGATTTTTTTTGTCGCCATTTTCGCTCGAATCTCTGATGAGTAGAATGGCTTAACTCGAAAAGTATGGAACCACACAAATTTTACTTAAAAACAATTATTTCTTTTACATTCGACAATGTTCATTACAGTACCCAAGGTAGTGATTCTTTCCTGCTCGCTACTCGCCTTTGTTCACATTTTTAATAGGAGAAGAAAGCAGGAATTTCGAGAAGTAGTACAAGCATCGTCGATAACTACAGTCAGTTCTGTGAATGCTTTAAACGCGACGACGTGAAACGAAATTTGCATATTTTCACACAAAAATTTCAAACGATGTTCCAAAAATGGCGCGAACAAAGGAAATTTTGAAAAAATCTGATAAAATTTCAACATATTCAAAACAAAAAACTGTAACGCCTCTTGATGTTTTGTCTCCCACTCAATAGCTTTCGAGACACGCCAATCAATTATTTAGACGATTCTCCGAGTATCGGCCGAAAATTTTTCGAAAAAAATCTGAAAAAATTCAAGCCTATTCGAAATCGTAAATAAAAAATTTTCTCCTCCTGATATTCTGTTCTAAACGCCATATTTTTCGAGTTAAGCCATCCTTCAAACTCTTCAAAATTTCGAGCGAAAAGTCAATAAGAGATTCAAAGGAAAATTCTGAAAAAAATCCAGGTGGTCCGGTATAAACTTACGCAACTTTTTACATCTTTGACATTTCCTCTAAAACCCTATAGTTCTTGGGTTACGTTTCATTTACCAAAAATTGTCGTTTTCAGCCAAAAATGAAATAACTTTGCGAAAAAAAATCGTACGAAACTTTTCAGAAAACGAAGATGGAGCTTCTGCTACCCTCTTCAAGTTTATCATGCATAAAAGTGACAAAAAAATGTTCCATAAGTTATACGCCCAATTCTCGATGGTCAAAAAAAAAGCTGAAAAACGGTCACGTACAAAAGTGCGTACCGGGTCGAAAAAAAAACCATAAAAAATATTTCGAAAAAGCAAAACAAAACTGAATTTGTTCCCTTCGTAACACCGTTCGTTAAGTTTGGTTGGCTTTTTTGGGACGGAGATACATTTTGCGCGGTAGTGTATGTGTACGAAATTTCAAGTCAATCAGTTCATTAAATTTGAAAAAATCGTGTACACCATTTTCAAATCACCCAATTTCCAAAAAAAGCGTTAAAAGTTTTACTAGCAGCTCTATCGTTGTAATCATAAGTTGACGTTTAAATCTGCGTTTTCTGTACCATATGTTCGACCTTCCTCTTCAATTTGAGTTGCCTCAAGTGACGAACGAGTATTCGCCATTTTCGCAGTAGCCTAAACCCTCAATGTACACGTACATGGCTATTACGGTTTCGATAAATATTTTCTCTCATTTACTCGAGACGTCGTTTTTTGTTGTCTTTTTTTTTTGCGTCAAGCGTGATTGGTGTGCTGCGGATTTCTACCGACTAAATAATGTTCGCGTAATGTGGCTTTCGATGTAACACTCGTATTATATATCGTGTTTCCTTGGCGAGACGCGATTAGCAATCGCACTTCCGATATTACAATAATTATGACAATAATTATGACAATAATTATGACAATAATAGTATTTTAGTTATAGAAGTGTCGTTATATGTGTATGCGCGTATGAAGACACACAAAAATACACACGTGTGTGTACATTTATTTATACCAATATACGTTACGGCGTATACGTTGCCACGTGGTTGAGCGGAAAGTGAATGCTGCGACATTATTATTTATTTTTCGGCATTCCCGTTTACAGAGGTGGGGGTGTCAACGGTAGCGGAGCAGCCGCCGATCACAAATCTGCTCAGCATAATCAGCAGTCGGCAAGTGGACGAGCTGAACACCGTGCTGGACTCGGAGATCAACCTGGCCAGTACGCGACTCTGAGCAAACAATGCAAGACGTTGGAGTCAAGTGACTTCTACTGAGGGCACGCCCCCTCGGGACCTGGTAACGAGAAAACTTTACGCTTATGAAACACCCACCGAATAACCTCTACATGCCGTAATATTAATAATATATTATTATTATTATTATTATTATTATTATTCGCTCTGTCACAAGTAGACAATGCATCTAGCATTTCACTCAATATTCTGCAGAACGGGAGTTAAACCATTTGCATATTCCTTGCACCTTGCAAGAGTTTTCGTCCGGTGTTCAATCTACTTTGGATCTCGATTCGATACATGAAAATAAAATTGCACCTCGTCCAATAATGTTACAAGCGCTTACCGGTAATTCAGCAGACCTCATCAAGGCTGTATAAGCTCAGTTGCTAGACAAAAAGATTTTCACTGTTAAAATGTTCAAATACCCCTATTTCAAAATTAGAAAAATTGTATTATAATAAAGTATAATTCTACGTGTGCGTTAAGGGGTCAGGCTACTGTGACGATAAAAAATCAAGGTTATTTAAAAAAATCAATTTTGGAGGTATGAGCAAGATGATTGAAAAATCGTTTGGACATTTATTTGTACGTACATTAACAGAGTTGTGTCCTAAATTACATTGAAAATATTAATAATTTGAAAAATTATACACAATCTCGTGAAGGCCCTTTGAACGTGAGGGGCTCAACGATGGACTTGATTTTGACCACCCGGTTGATCTGAAACAAAAAAAGTGGTTTTTTTTTTCTCAAAATAGAAAATATTGAATAAGGTTTGACCGACCTTTTTTTATCGTTTTGCAATCAAGAAAAAAATAAAATTTGTTATTTTTCGAAAAAAATGACACTACTATTAATAATAAATCAATAACTAATTTTTTTAAATGATGCGAAGAAAAACGTCGGTCAAGACTAACTACTATACTACTGAATAAGTGTACCAAATTTCAAGTCAAACTGTTCATTAGATGTCGAGAAATCGTATATACCGTTTTGAAAAACAGTTTCGAGAAGAAAAAAAACGCGTTGAGGTAGACCGAGCGAGCGCTCTCGATTTCTATAGATTTTGTTCAAATTTTAACCAGTTCATATCATTATGCATGTTTGAGTGAAATTTCAGAACAGTCGACTATTTAGATTGGGAGACGATGGGTTTTAAAATTGCAACTTTTAACACTGCAGGGTCTGCATTGAAATTTAGACAGAATAATTTTGCGTAAAAACTATTTGTCCCTTATAATAAGAAGACATATGGTCGTGTTCGTTGGGTCTCATCATTTTGATACAAAGAAGTGCGCATGCGCTTAATGATGCGCAACGCCCAACTGCGCAATGAAACGAGTGACTCGTTTCATTGCGCAGTTGGGCGTTGCGCATCATTATGCGCATGCGCACTTGTTCGTATCAAAATGATGAGACCCAACGAACGCGACCATTGGATACGTGGAACGATGCGGTGTTGTCATATGGTCGCGTTCGTTGGGTCTCATCATTTTGATACGAACAAGTGCGCATGCGCATAATGATGCGCAACGCCCAACTGCGCAATGAAACGAGTCACTCGTTTCATTGCGCAGTTGGGCGTTGCGCATCATTAAGCGCATGCGCACTTCTTTGTATCAAAATGATGAGACCCAACGAACACGACCAATGACGAAAGTTTGCGCGGCATATTTAAAATAATACTGCAACACAAATTTTTATATGGAAGTAATTGTTAATCGAACACAGTTTTTAATTAGTTATGAATTAACCAACACTTTTATTTGTTCATGAAGATAACATAAACAATATAAAATATTAATATTTGTAACGCAAATCTTTTTTTTATGATAAAAGTTTTTAACTTTAGGAACAGGATATATTTCTTTTCTCGAAATATTGAACCATACTGTTCTGCGGTGTTGCCATATGTCTTCTTATTATAGGGGGAGAAATATTTTTTACGGAGAATTATTCCGTCTTTACTGACCGTTTTTAGCAAAACTGAATAGTAAAGGCAATTCAAACTTTTTTCACTCTTTCCTCTGAACAATGTTTGGTTAAAATTTGAACAAAATCTATAGAAATGAAGAGCGCAGATTCGTTCTATCTTAAAAGTTTTACCAGCGGATCTATCGTTGTACTCACAAGTTCACCTTCAACCTACGATTTGTACACCACATGTTTGACCGTCCTCTTCAATTTGAGTTGCAGCCCGAAGCGACGAACTATTTTTTCAATTATTCACAGTAGCCTAACCCCTTAATAGGGACAAAAAATTCCGAAAGACGACGATCTCGAAATTTGGCGAGATATGAAAAATTGATGTTTTTATTTTCCCCTCGTGGTTGAAATTAGGTCGGGAACCGCCGTGGACACCGAGCGTGGCGTCGTTCACCGGCACCCTGTCTCACAATTCACACGGACCCGCGCATCTCGCTACATTCCAAGATTCACGAAAGACCCAGACCCTCGACCCGAAGAATTTGGCGAGCCTAAAGCGCGGACCGACACCCGCGTGGAATCAAAATCGGCCGTTGCCGCCTAATCCGTCAGCTCAGCCAACGTGGGAATTCGAGTCGCGCTCCCAGACGAACATGAATCAATTTCGTTCGTTGGTACGTAACAAAGCGCCGAACATACGAATTCAGGATCAGGTGCAGGATCAGGTCAGAACGTTGGATCGCAATTTCACGCGCGGGCAGTTTAACGGCACAGCCCAGAACAACGCGGTGCCGAACATGTACGGTACTTACAACCGCTCGCAAGCCAGGCAAGACAAAACCGTCGCGGTCCCGACGCTCAGTCAGGTGCAGGGTAGCGATCCTAATCTCTATGCTGTAACCGAACTGTAAAACAAAATGTCAACGATATACGTGCGAACTGGAACATGATAGCGGACCGGTCGAAGAAAAAAAAAACAGCGAAACCAAAGGGAAAAATCGAACGAGCAAAAGCATTAATACTCGCTGCTAATGGTTTTTACGCTCGACATTTTCCACTTCTTTTCTCTATTTCCAAAAAGAAAAAGCCCTAGAATGTTCGCGTGGCTATGCAACGTTTTTTTGCTGACAAAGAGAGCGAGAGACACCCGTGAGACCAGGAAGAGGGGGCAAAGTAATCTCGGATAGGGATGAAAATGTTATTATAATTTTTTTTCTCTTTTTGAGAGAAGTATACTTAGACGGTCGAGAAGACTATTGGAAATCTCAGTGGCTCTATTAGTCATCGAGTTTCACGATAACGAGCTGATATCTCGAACTGCGTGGATATTGTTCTATTTTGAAATGATAATTTCAAAAGTGGCCATGGCGCAGATGCGCGATTGATGAAATCGATGCTTTTTTCTTCTTCTTATTTTACGAAAATGTTCTTTTTCACGAGGCTCGATATTTCATGAACATTTCACCCAGCTCCTTCGCCTATTTTTCACGAAACACGGTGAAAATGAAAAATGCGGTTACCGCGCGGATTTTCGATATATTATCGATCGCCAATGAATCCACGTGGGAACAATGTTTTTTTTTTTTTTTCGTGGAAAACGAAGAACAAAAGGAAACAGCGCAAATCGTTCGATGTACAACGTTTCGATCGTCAGCGAGCGGCAAGTTCGATGATCGATTTTTTTCTAAGATTTTTTATACGTACGCCGTTCTTTCAATCACCGTCGGATCAGCCGTATGACGAATGAAAAATTTAACGAAACGATCTAATAAGCAGCCTAAGCACAAATCGACGAATCTCACATTAATCTTTTTTATCATAAAAATGTTGGAGAAGGGAAACAAAGATTGTGCACGCCAATATCATCAGTGACTGAGGTCCACTCAAAAGAGCGAAGCAAATTCATCGAGTATATTAATAATGAACGTGAGAGGGATACCAAAAGACACTTTTATATATATATATATATATATCTTTTACATTAAAGAAAAAGGAATCGCGATCGACCCCCGATGCACTTACTTTCTACTACCTGTTTGTTGCCTCGCCTGAACTTGCGGATTCGCTGATCCTTGCATTTTCAACGAAAACTCCGAATAGTTGAGAATTTCAAGTATTTCGCAAGAGCACAGAAGTATGGCGGGCAAAATGAGTTATTATTAACAATGCTGAAATTGTTGTTTTGGGACACTGGTAATGGCGAAAAGTTATTAACTGAATTATTGAGATATTCATTCAACCAAACATCGGTAATTTATGTTTTCATAAAATAAAGGAGATACGTTTTTTTTAAATGCATATTCGTGTTAAAAATGTTCTCTGAAATATCGGTTATTGATAACGACAGCCATGGAAGCTTGCCCGTTTTTACGTGGGTGTAATAAACACCCAAACACATGGCTATAACAGTCCGCGGCTGGCGTATATTTTTTAAAAGTACCCAATTTTCTTATTGACGAACATTTGAAACATAGCGAGTCCCGTGGAATTTATTTTTCGGAAGTGATACGCTGATTTTTGCCGTTTGAAATTATATTTAATAGAAGTCGAGCCAATAGTATACCCACGAGCGACAGTGCGAATTTTTAAATATGGAATTGATCAGACCTTTAAATTTCCCGTGTCCAAAGGTATTTCGTGTTCGGCACATTTTCGAAAAGCCGCTTTAAACACGAAATGTGCTGCGAGCAACAAAGTAATATGCGATCTTTCACAAAGTAATGTTAAGACAAAGAAAATAGTTACTAGGAATCTTTAGGTTTGCAAGATTCTTCGTAGACGTATTGTAAAATACTAAAATCCCTATTGAAACGAGCGTTTAGTAGGGAATTTAGGGCACGTATAAATTGCCAAATCGGCAGATTCAAGTCATCTCCACGGCCGATGGATAAACGATTATAAATTATTGCTAGAACTAATTGTTCTTTCGTTTGTTTTTTTTTTTTTCACAAAGCGATAAGGAGTTACCGGGCGATTATCTGCGGATTAATAAGACGAAGGAAAGAAAAAAACAATAAAAATAAGCGTATTTGTAAAAGTTTATCCGTATATCACAGGGCCTCGAATAACGGCCTCGATGAATCTCAATTCATACTACTCGATTTACGAACAATGGGTAATACTGCCAATGCTGCGGCATAAACGAGATTTTAAGTACAAACCTGATATTCCCATGATATTGAACTTTGCATCGTTGGAACGCGACCAATATAATTACTTTTCTAATTGTCATTTTTTAAATTTATTTTTTGGCAGATTAAAATTACGTTAAACTTTTCTTAAGATCCTCATAAGAAGCCTACAACCTGAATCTATAAAAAATTATTATCGATCACAATACAATTGAGAAAAAAGAATTTTCGTTGCATTCCATCGATGCAAACTTCAACGACACATATTCCGACGGTTTTTCTATCAACTTTCTCTATCCGCATTTTATCGCGATTTCGAGACGTTCGAACAGGCAAAGGACAACTTTTTTTTCTCTCTTTTTTGTATTATCATTCGTCCTCATTACGCTTAAGAATTAAAAAAATAGAGGGGCATAATTATAACCGCGCAACGAGGTCTTTTTTGAGTCGAGATCGTCTTTCGGGCTCTTACAACGAAACGGGAAAATGTCCGTAGTAGAGTGTTTCGTGCCGATTATTCGATCACCAATCCTGTAAATAATTAGTAAGGAAAAAACGAGAAAAAAAATTGCAAGGTTAACAAACAATTAGGCGTACGTAAAGTGTGATAATTTTAAACTCGATGTACGTTCGAGCGTGTTTTCTTGAATATAAGTTTCTATTTGTTTTCTCGTCACCGGAAATACCGGACGGAAAATAATTTCGCAAATCTTCCTGTCTCGCGATAGTTCCGAGTCTTTTTCTACCAATTACGAAATCTCGTCATATATTTAGTAGGGGGCAGACGGTGCCATTCCACGAGCATTTTTCGTACACGCGATACTGATAAGATGTTTCAAGTTTAACCTTCGTTCATTGAAACGCGGAAGGGAATGAAAAATGAAAAAGAACTAACGACAAAACGATCACAACGGATATTGTAATTTCGCGAAGGGTCTCGTCTAGAATGTGCTTTTCGCGCGAGAAACTTTTAAAACGAACCTATTATATGTAGCGTGGAACTACACACGAAACCCGATGTAAATACTTGTAATATTTATTGCGAAGGGAGTCAGCGAAAGAAAGAGAGGGAGAGAGACAGAGAGCGAAAAAATGCGGAGATGAGACGTAGAAATTCGGATATATAAAGATAAAGTTAGTACATTGATAAAGCTTAAGGATTTCCGATTGCCAGAGCGTCGAATCTTCACGCACGCAGTCACGCGAAAAAGAGAAACTGAAGAAAGTCTCGTTTTTTTTTGTTCCTTTTATTATGATTTTTTGTTTATCGACGCGTTTCGACGCGCGGGAGCGTTGGAGAAGAAAGGAAGGAAGTTTACGAAAGATAATATTGTCCTAGTCAGTAAATAACGTGGTGTATTTATCGTCGTTGTGACGAGAACCGAGAAAAATCGATCGTAGAATGGATCTCTTGCCAAATTCGTCGCGAAGTGGCTCAATAATTTTGCTTTCATTATTTCTCGCGATCTCGGAAAAGTAGCAATATTTGCGAAACAAACACGCATGCGAAATACAAGCGACTATTCTCCTTCTCAAGTAATCTTGTTTACAACGCTGCTGAACACTTACTACTTCTCACTATAACTAAACGGCAAGAAAAAAAAACACAGTTTAAGAATAAACGATTGATAAAAAGAAAATCTACGTTAATGTAGCGTCGAACGCGACTGCGTTGGACTTTCGTTTAGCCTATAAGGAAAATAAAAATAAATCGAGTTGGCCCCTGAAGAAGTCCCCCATACGGTGATTCGGTGAACTAGTGCACGTATGCGAAACTTTTATCCTTCGTTGTAAGTAGGATAATTATTGAGATTATTGTTCAGTGATGAAGACTGGTCATATGAGTGTTGAAATGAGAAAGAAAGATCAATTCCATCTAATGGATCGACGAAAATTACAAATTTTTGTAGGCTCGCTGATAATTATGGCTCACATGGAAGCATGCGTTTTTTTATATAAAATAATGATTATAATTAATGAGAATGAGGAGTTTTTTGAAACACCAAACCAATCGAACCTTTTCAAAATACCACGACATTATGTCACAGGTTTCGAATAAGGACATTTGATTTGTTTATTGGAATATCTGGTAATGTATCGTGAAATCGTGCTCAAAATAAACGCTTGAAAACAAGCCTACAATTTTACGAATGCGGAAAAAGCCCATTGAAAACAATTATTTCAATTTTACACTCGTTTGGCCAGAAAAACACAATTGGAATGAAAACAAAATTAAGATCCGTATCCACCAAATTTAAAATATTTCCTGGTGTACATGCGCGCACGCACGTGTGTGTGTGTGTGTGTATATATATATATATATATATATATATATATATATATATATATATATATATATATATGTATGTATATACACACACATATATAAATGAGCTCATCATTTAAAAAAATATATAATTCAACTAGTTTTCAATTAATTACTGGAGAAAGATAGAAATGTTTCAAATTAATTTACAATGAATTTTTTTTACTTGCCTAAAGTGTCTAGGCTGTAGATATCGTAATACAGTCACTGTAAAGATTCCGATCGCTCGTCTATTGACTACTAAAAATCGATCGAGCCAAAATGTTCCAGAATGCACTGGAGACATTACGTATATATTGTTATAACGAGTAATGTAAATCGCACACGAAACAAAAAGAAAACGAAGGTCTGTCGTCAAAGACTGCCACGAGAAATGCAACGGGATCAATACAGTATTCTGTACGAGAGTCGTACGAGTTTCGGGTAAAACGTTCTCTTTTTTTCTTCGATACTTTTCGTATGAACGGAATAAATCTAAAGACGGTCGAGTCTCGCAACTTTTGTCCGAAAGATACGAGATTCGAAAGGAAAAAAATTAAAAAAAAAAGACATTTAGAAAAGTAACGGATCGCGAGTAACGGTAGATAACATTCATTCCATTCGGTTGTCAATTTATCCCACGTCAAACGTAAATCGGTGTTTATACTCGAATGAATGACCGGTCAGGACCCCTTTTCTAACACTTTATTTTTCATATCGTTTTTTAACGATAATAATAATCGCAAGAGCGAGTGTGCATGTATTCGCGTGTGTGTGCAAGAGAGCGAGGCGACGGAAGGACGAGAGAGAATAACCGGTGATCGGTTATCGAAAGGATTATTACTCGTAGCGAATAAGTGTTTCGCGAAAATTCAAATATTTCCAGGCATTTGTGTATAGTCTCACAAGAATGAAGAAAACGAAAAAAATAATAGGCAAGTATGTTTGGATCAATGTTGGGATCTTTGATGTTGGCTTGAGAGTCTCGTTTTTCAAATTGACATATGCGAACGACCGATCAAGCGAAAGAATTAAATATGTTAATCAAAATAGTCGATGATCTTTCGAGAACGAGAAATAAAACGACGAAAAAAGGCAAAAAAAAAGAGAAATAAACACAATACGAAAAATAATTTATTGGGGTAAGGGAGTAAGCGATTAGTCTTTTTTTTTCACACCCACGGCTCAACTATCGCTCATAGACGCAAGAATCAATTTTTTAAACGGTTATTATTTCTATTATCGTCTCTTTTTTGTTCGTTGGTACGGAAGTGGGACAATGATATATCTTATTTGATAAGTGCGTAGAGGCTATCGAAAGAAACAAGACAGAGCAAGAAAAAAGTGAGCAAAAAACCATTATTGTTATCAACAAAAAGGAAAACAGATTGAGAGACAAATTCGTATGTGGTAAATGAGATTTTCTTATCGTTTAGTATGCGTGGCTTTGTGGATAGAAAAATGATAATTATTATTTCCAGAATTTACAAGAGAAAGAATAAAATAATACCGAATATCAACTTGTTAGTTATTATTATCGCTATCAACACTGATTTTTGTGAATTACGGTTGCGTCTATTTGACACGCAACAAACTTTATTCCTCCCATTGTAAACGTTTAACTAAAACACATTACTATGGGAAAAGAAATTTCATTATTTAAATGAAAAAAGGATTTGTAAACCACGATTTTAAAACGGACTAAAAAGTATGAAATCATTTCTCCTAGCCCCATACAGCTTTGTAACCCAATACAGATTCTAATCCCATACAAATTGTCCTCAAAATTTGTGATTGTGAATTTTCAATAGCTATGAAAATACTTGTAAGATTAAAAACGAAAAACGTGGGGCGCATGCAATGGAGTGTAGGGAGTAGCTGTCGTTGAGAAAACCCACACAAGAGTTCATATCAGTTGCGGTGCAATCAAATTGTTAGTGACTTAGGTGAACTATTCATGCATCAATTATCTATTGCATGCGCCCCACGTTTTTCGTTTTAAATCTTACAAGTATTTTCATAGCTATTAAAAATTCACAATCACAAATTTCGAGGACGATCTGTATGGAATTAGGAATCTGTAATGGGTTATAAATCTGTATGGGGCTAGGAGAAATTATTTCATACTTTTTAGTCCGTTTTAAAAACGTGGTTTAAAAATTCTCTTTTGATTTAAATAATTTTATTTTCTGCTCTTTAGTCTTGTGTTTGTGAAATTTTTCTACTCCTTCTCTAGGCGCCACTAGCATTGGGGGGCTGTCTCCTTGACCATCGTAGAAATTGTCACTAATGCACTATTCACTATTAATGTTATTTTCGTTCCCACGTTTTTAAAAATCTTTTTCTGTCTCTGTGACAGAATTGGCTGTCTGTTTATTTGTCTGTCATCCAGATCTGAGCTATGTTCATAGTTTCAAGTCTCTAGCACATCAGGAGGTTAGTTTAAAATCGATTGCAAAATTTGTACCGAACAGACAAATAAACGGTAGTCTCAATCGCTCTTGTTTGAATATGACGAAGTGCGTCACTAGCAATGCGAGAGATATGTTCATCAGCTGTCGATGTTTAAAAATAAATAAATATCGATTGCAAAATTTGTACCGAACAGACAGACAAACAACAAAGAAAGCGAGTTAATACAAAGGTAAAAAAATACAAGCACGACAGCGATTTCCATTCTAGCCTCGAAGGAGCCCTCCTTTGTATCTATTGCCTAGCACAAGGAATACATTCGTAGATGGGTGAATGTTCGTTTTTTAATTAAACAAAAAAGTTCAAAACGTTCCATGTTTTATTGTTGACTACGAATGTTTTTCATAAGCTGCAAAGGATCTTTGCTGTTTGCTGCGAGAACCAATTCGAGACGAAGTGTGTAAATAAGTGTATATGAAAATAATATACTTCACTCAAAAGTTTTAATTGGGTTAAAGTGAAAATATTCGGTATGAACAAATAGAAGACAACTGATGAAGTTGAGATTCAATGATATTATGATTTTTTTTCGAAATTGCTTAGTAATAATATCTGATAAGGGGAGGAGACCAACGGGACCCACCGATTTCGCCCAAACGACGTGGGTCATGAGTGGCCCATGCCGCCTGAGTGGGCCATAGGTAAGGGTAAACTCTCCAAAGGTTTCCGAGTTCAGCTTGAGGGATATTTTTTCCATTATTTCCAAGTCAAAGGCGTAGCGCAGAGGTCGAGCGCATTGCCTGTCACCCCGCTGGCTTGGGTTCGATTCTCGCTGCTTACGTTAAATTTTGTTTTTTCTCGCAATGTTAAATTATTTATTGTAGAATTTAAATATATCCAAGCAGTTAATTTATATAATTAGGTGAAGCTTTTAATAAAAATAAAAATTTCGAAAATTCTTGCAATTATGTACGCTGCTTTTTATTATCATAAATAATTTTACATTTTCAGGGTGATATTTATCGTAGCAACATTTGAAACATACATATTTTTCATACGCGGCATATTTTATAAAAGCATTGTTTCAGCAGTTACATTTTTCCGAAACATGCTTCATCGGTAAGCATATCTAATTCACGTTTTGCAACGAAGGTTTTTCCTCTGGCAATTTGGATGCAAACCACGTTTTACAGAGAAAAGAATTAAAAAATGTATCACTTAAAACACTTCCTTAATTCGATTTTCAGATGAAATCGACAATTACATCAATTAACTGCTTGAATATATTTACAGTCTAGACTAAATAATTAAACATTACGAGAAATTTAAAAAATTAAAATTAAAAAAAAAACAGTGGCAGTGAGAATCGCTTCCAAGCAAGCGGGCTGACAGGCAATGCGCTTGACCTCTGCGCTACGCCGCCCACTTGGAAATAATTTTAAAAATATCCCCCAAGCTCTACTTGGAAATTTTTGGAGAGCGTTTTACCCTTTCCTATGGCCCACTCAGGCAAAATATTGTAGGAACGTTAAGTGGGAACCTTTCTCCTTCTCAAAGCGATTCAAGCCCATTAAGGGGTTCGGTTACTGTGAAAATGACGACTTGTTCATCGCTTGAGGCAACTCTAATAGCAGAGAAACGTCTAACATATGGTGCAGGAATCGCAGATTGAAGGTAAACTTACGATTACAACGATAGAACTGCTAGTTAAAATTTCAAACGCGATTTCTCGACATCTAGTGATCTGAAATTTGGCACACTTATTCAGTGTAATAGTAGTTGACTCTTGACCGATGTATTTCTTCTAAACATTTTGTTTTCATTAGTTCTTAACAATGTCATTTTTCCTTGAAAAATTAAAAAAAAAAAAAAAAATTCAAACGTTTTTTTTAATGATCGAAACACAATAACAAAAAAAGCTCGGTCAAGTCTTACCCAACACTAGCTATTTTAAGCAAAAAAACTTGCTTTTTCGCTTCAGATCACCCGGGTGGCCAAAATTAAGTACACCGTTGAACCCCTCATGTTTAAAGGTCATTCACGAGATTGTTTATAACTTAAAAAATTATTAATATTAAAAAAAAATGAAATTTGGCACACACTTTTATTGATGTACATACAAATTAATGTGCAAACGATTTTTCCATGATTTAACTTATTCCGACGAAATTAATTTTTTTCAATAATCCTGATTTTTTAGTCGTCACAGTAGCCTAACCCCTTAGAGGTAAATAACAAACGGCCCGCTTTTCAAAATCGTTTTCATAATCATGAATGCGATAGCAATACTTTATTACAACAGTTTGGTACATAAATATACATACGGGCGTAGATTAAGTTTTACCTTTAGGTAAGTTTCAACAATGTGTGTATTTAAATGTATAATTTTGTTTAGCCAAGTGTGAATGTGTGTTTTTCGTGTATTATTTCGTTTCTTTTAGGTCCTAGTCATACTCGCGATGTATGAATCGATCGTAAACTTACCAAATGTATTTTTTTTTTTTTTTTTTTTCGTTACCTTTCGAACCATCTTCCGAATGTCGCCCTACGCGAGCTTTTACCTACTGCTGTTACGTTTTTCGGAACCATAAGATGCCCGGATTTTCGTGGAACCGTTTATTTAATATTGAAACGTTTGATTTAATTATTCTCAAATGAATTGTTGTACGCTTCTGAAAATTTGAGATCTCATTCATCGAAATTTCACAAATTCACGCGACAGTACGAACTCGTTTCGTACAAAACTTTTCACGAGCTCGAAGACAAAAGGAACGAGAGAGGGGGAAAAGCAAGAACGCTTTCAGTAAGGCGACTTTAATACTCGAAGTCATCACAAAACGTCTTGTGACTGTGTGTTTCATTTTCATTATATCACATGTTTATACTAAGCATAGACATTTGTGCTCGAGAAATAATTCGTTATTGAAGAATCGGAATTAAAAAACAAAAAAGAAATCGAACGAAGGTGTAAAACGATCGATTATAAACGTATTTATGTTCGAACACGTCGGGTGGGTCGTTCGATTGTGCTATTTTGAAAAAAGGGACAAACGTAATTTACGTCAAAAATCGAGAGAACTATCGAGAAGAAAAGTGTTGTTGAATTCATCCAATTTGCAGTAAAGGGCCTTACGAGAGAATTTTACACAAACACAATGATGTAGTTGCCAAATTTTTTTCTGCATGCTGACTACCGATTCAAGTTTGTTTTCTCCGAATTGCCTTACGTTTAAAATACTATTTCGAGAAGCAGTACTGTTTCGATTGATCTTTACATAAATACTTCACTCATTATTTTATCGGCAGTTGAAATATCCAATTAAATTGCGCTAAAGGCATAACAAGCGTAATATTTTCTTATCATAATCGCACTTTTCATACCCGGTTTCGTCATTGGTGCAAATTCGTATTTTTGGGAATAAAAAATTATCGACCCACACGGATGAAGTATTTCTTTCAAACTTTTTTTCCGATTAATGTCCAAAAATGTGCGATCCGTATTGTTCGTTTTTGTCTTTTTTTAAGCGAAATCCTTGCCTCATGGGATGCGATATGTGTTAATAGGTCGTAAAAAGTAGGAAACGATACTCGGTGCAATAAAAAAATCTTACGTAACGATCGTTTTTCGTGCAAAAAGGCTTCACAGCCCGTAACACCTTAATAAATTCAGCAACGTTTTTTCCTCCATAACACCTCTCGAGTAACAATGAATTCAGTTATATCGTTATTGCATCACTCGAAATGCAGACGTATCATAAATGTTCTCGCTGCCGATCGAGTGGATCATCATGAAAATTGCCTAAACATAATCGCGGAAGGGTGAAAAGAAAAAAGGCTGAATGGCTTTCACGCGATCAATACTGTTCGAGGAAATAAATGTTGCAATGGTTTAGGCGACTTTGTCGATGCTTTCGCGATTGAGAGATTGCGCGAGAAAGATCGGAAAACCAACAAGAAAATAAGAAGAGAGGCAATATTTTAATAGCCTTATTCCTTTAAATTAGCTTTTCTTTCAATGTAGCAATCGGTGGGGAGTTCAGACATTTGTTTACTGCTTCAATTACCGGCAAACGCCCGTAAAACTTGATTAGTCTCTAATTTTTCGCGGCTCAAAAAAATGTTTCAAGAAAAAGGTTTTTTCTCAATAAACATACGTTCGAGTTGAAAACAGGAATGAGCATAATTTCAATGTAAAATCGTTAAAAGTAAATATTTCTCAAAAATTGACCGCAAGTATCGTGAACTTGTGGAGTTGATCGATATGGAGTTTTTTTTTTCATCGACTAGCTATAAATTATTTCTTCAAAAAAATGATCTATTCTTCGACGATAAACCATAATTATTTTGTTAGCAAATGACCTAATATCACCTCCAAGAATCATGAATGTCAATTCCGAAATAAATTATTTTCGCGCTTCTTTGAGACTCCAATAATATTGAATATTTCTCAACTAACAAACTTATGTTAGGTTCAGTGTAGATTAATGCTTTTATATTTCACCTGTAACAAAAAGAACCTAATTATTTACGAAAAGTAGACTATAATCGGTTGTATTAACGGAATCAATTAACTAGTTATTATGTTCAAATATACAATCCACGGAATTGATTTACGAACGCAAAAAGAAACTCACTAGGCACTGAAACCATCCAAACGTTACGACATAAGTTTTAAACGTAAAGGTACTTAAATATATTTTTCATTTACCCTTTAATATATTTCCCATTACAAATGTTCTTCATTCATAGCGAGGGTGCCCAGTCGAAACGGATAGCGTTAATAATGGCTCTATACCAGTTCCATTCTATTGGTATATCAGGACAGCGCCTTACCGCACAAACCCGGGCCAACGGAAATGTATCATCAGGCACAGTCGGAATTGAAATTCCACCCCGCAATATTCGAAATATCAACAACCTCGCGTGATGGACTTTCCGAAATATTCAACTCGGTTCGCGATCCAAATTTTAGATAAAATTATTAGTGATTCAAAACAAAGTTGGACTGCCTAAAGATATTTGCATTCCTCCATCAATGTAATGGATAGCCCTGTACAACCGAAACTATCTGCCATCTTGCCATTCCGGGCCCCGCCGCTTGAGACGATGTTGAAACTTACATCGTTGGAATGCAACGAAAAAAAATTATTTTTAATTATTCAATTTTTTTGCTTGTCAATATCGCCCAAACGCTTTTATGCATTATTACCAGAGATTTATTACCTCGATTTGCAAAAAAGACTCTGGTTAATCATAACAATAAAGAAATGGAAAATGAACAAACAAATCGTTGCGTTCCAACGACGCAAACTTCAACGTCAACGCTTGAGGACACGTTATTCGAACGCAACCGAACAGGACCAATAGTCTCATCCGAGCTTCGGAATAGCGGTGAAATAATTATCTCGGTGTGTTTACTCGAATACCGATTTGATTTTTCACACGAATTATGCTCTTTCCCGACTACAAAATGAGAGACCAAAGGAGATTCTACTACGAGCGTACATCGCCAAGTGGCTCCTTCGTTGGTGGCTGTGGTGATGCGTTGGCTATTACCGCTAGCGTGCTCTTGCCGCTCTGAAGACTGGAATGGCTTGACGAACGACTATGACTCTGGCTTCCCGCGCCAACCGGAGTCTGTACGAGCGGCTGCGGAGGTGTTCTCGCTCCCGAACCGTTGCTGTTCGTCGAATTTGGCTGCAGTTGCATGTGGTACTTGTATATATTCTCCGTGCTCTCGACGATACCTGATATTAATATATATATATATATTTTTTTTTCTTCACATATTACACGGCAGTCGTGGAGAAAAAAAAACTGGGAAAGCAAAAGTGAAGGAACGAAAAGCAGACAACATGGTTGATATACGCCTTGAATATTCGTTTACGCACACTTACCAGCTTGTAAATTCAAACTGCGTCCTCGTACACCGGCCTCCTTTGAGGGCGGACTCCACCAATTGACAAATGTTCCAACGACCGGCACGTGACGCAATATGCCTTCTTGCCAAAGTTTTTCGGCGTTCTCGCGCTCCAGATCCGTTTGCGCTGCTTCGATGCCACGCTTCACGACTTCCGACATCGTGTCGAGAAGTTTCGAGCTCGCCTCGACTTCTTGACCGACTTGCAATACCAGCGATAGTAATTCGGCAAGATCTGTAATGAAAATCATGCTTCCAGCGTGTTTACGCGAGGACACTTCGAGAATTTCAGTTTTAATGGGAACGAGGAATGGATTCCTTGCCATTGATTGTGTCTTTTCAGCCGTTTTTTAAAAGGAATTTGGCTACTGTGAAATTTAAAAAAAAATCGATAGTCGCTTGAGGCAACTCAAATTGAAGGTCTAATATATGCAGGATTCGCAGATTGAAGGTAAACTTATGATTACAACGATAGAAGTGCCAGTAAAATTTTAAGGGATAACAGCACTGAAATTTTTTCAAATAACTGATTCTTTTTTATTGGCTCAAGAAATGCTTTGAACCATCTTGAATAAGGGGAAAAAAGTTTCGTGTCCGTAAAAAAAAGGTCCGCATCCGCAAAAACGTCAACAATTTTCATTCTATTCACTCCAAATTTTGGGCACATTTTTGAAATACCATTTCAAAGACAAATACGTCCGGGATTTTCCATGAGTTGATTATAATGTTATTTATTGATAAATTATTGTCTTTTTTCTGTCGAAAATTGAGTTTTTACTTTAAATGCTTGTCAATTACACAAAAATTCATATTTTCAAAATTCGCTACGTATTTCGCCAATGGAATGGTTCCAGCGTCACCATAGTGTATCATTTTTTTTTTTTCACTCCAAGATATGACTAATACAATTCTTAAAATTTATCCTCTTATCCTTCAACTTAAAAAAAAATCGTGAAATATCGTATACTTTTAGACGTTTACAGTGATGTTAGCTCTTAACTAAAAACCCTTTTTTTGATTTGCTTCAGATCGACCCGGTGGCCAAAATCAAGTACACCGTTGAGCCCCTCACGTTTAATGGCCCTTCACGAAATTGTTTATATCTTTTTTAATTATAATTATTTTCTTATGAAATTTGGTACACAATTTTCTTAATGGACATACAAATAAAAGTCCAAACGATTATTCAATCATCGCACATGTTCCTTCCAATTTTTTTTCTTTAACAATCGTGATTTTTGCTCGTCACAGTAACGTAACCCCTCCACGTAATCGATCTGAACGATAACGACAAATATCTCATGTATTTCTCGTTATCGTGTATCGAATGTGAATTTATGAAAGTTTTGTCATATTAATGCTTGTAAAGTGTCGTCTTTTCAGGAATTGACTCAGAATAGCATGAACGTGCGGGTTTATCGCTATAGTTGTTTCGAAGCTTAATAGGGAGATCAGGGGGTATGCGAATCTTTCACGCTGTCTTAGACATTGTTAGACTTGCCTGTGTCCTCCGTAACCATTCCAAAGCGAACGCAAGCAAGTCCGTCGGCACCTACGCCAAGCGAAAACGCCGCGTCGGTACTTTGAAGAGCCTCTACGAGCTGTATATTAAGTCTGTTCAATTCCTCTTTTGCCTGGTCGGTCATCACGTGGATCCAAGTCGGTGGAGCGTAACGCACTCCACCAAGGCCCGACCAACCGGGCATATCCACGAGATGGAGAGAATCATTGTCCGTTACGAGGCGAACGAAGGTGTCTTTGTGCTCGACCGTTGCCATTAAAATTTCCTGGTGTACAACGGACAAAACGTACAGTTAAAATCTGAAAATATTTCTACTTGTCTCCTAGTTGCAATTTGATTGTTTGTGATAAACAACCATTCTACGCTATCTTGTTGGATTTTAAAAAGTCTTTTTCTGTTCGTAGCATTTCCTATAAGCCAAGAAAGCGCTTTGCAGGAAAAATCACAAGTAATAAGCTAGTAAGGTACGTTTTAAATAGAAGTATTTTTTTTTTCTACGAGACCGCTCAATATACAAATAATGTGTTACGCAAAAGTTTCCAAAAACATGAATAATATCGTAAAACAATGAATAAATAGGAAGGAGTTCAACAGACATTTCTGTCAAAAACGAAAATCATTTGTTCAATATCTTTCACGTAATGTAAAAATAAAAAATGATCGCGTCAACCAAAATCGAGCCTCTGTAGACATATATTAGATATTTATTTAAAAAAAGAACAATCTGTAAAGAGTACACTTACAACTTGCTGCTCGAGGCATGCAACGACATTTTCAATGTCGTCATCAGTCGGCGGTCTCTCAGGATTTTCAAGAGGGCAAATTCTTATTGCCACACCGTGTTGTTCGATCTCGCAGAGTTCGATCTGCACGTTTTCGATATCACGCTGTAGTATTTGTCCGAGCCAAGAGTTTAGATTGTCGTAATAAGGCGGTACGCGCTCGGTCGATTGTGCATCACGACCGGCTGGCACGAATTGAAACACCATGGCGCTAGCTACGATTTCGAACAGCTGAGGACTGTTTATGGCAGTCGTTGAGAGATCGTTTATCGTGTACGTTCCGGTCTCACCTCCGGGCACTTGACTCTGCCACAAAAAGATAACATTTCGGTCTTTCCGCCAACCATAATCGTATTTTGCAAGAATTGGAAGGGAAAAAAAGTGAAAATGAACTTACAAGCAAACTGATGCAGGGCAATTTCTTAATTTTATTGTACAATTGCTCGATGACGGAGAAGCACCTTTTGAACCTATTCTGTATACCCTCGCGACCTAGAACCTGCAGGGCCGCCCATAGAGGCAAAGTTGGTAATCTTCTCGACAACGAATCCGCCATCAAGCCGGACACGAGCGACAACATTGTATCCCGCTGTGTGGGCCTTCCGCCCTTTGTATCTGTCAGTCTGTACAACGTCTGCGTAGCAAATCGTTAAGGAAACATTCACTATGTTCGCTTCGATTTTAGACACGTTTTTCTTCCAGCCAAAGAGGCGAAAAGCTCGTAGGTATCGTTTTTTTAAGCTAAATCGTTATCTACGTGTTTTTTTTTTCACAATCAAACACCCTTCTAACGAATTTTTACGAGTTATACATTGCCTGATCATTTCATACACATTTTCCATAGACATTGCACGCCGAATTTTGGTATCTTTTGGGACCTTGATTTATTCGTGAAAAAGGTACTTTTGAGGAAAAGTTTGGAATTAAGGTAAATTGAGCGCGCGCTCTTGATTACTATAGATTTTGTTCAAATTTTAACCAGACATTGTTCATATCGTTCATGTCTGAGTTAAATTTCAGAACAGTCGACTATTTAGATTGGGAGATAATGGGTTTTAAAATTGAAACTTTCAACACTGCAGGGTCTGCATTGACCGAAAGTCAGGTCACAATTCGTCGTACCATTCTATTGTTTAGAAATTTTGAAAAAAAAAAAAAAAATGTTTAGATAGCAAACTAGTTAGGGAAAGAGAGAAAAAAGTTTGGACTGCCTTTACTATTCAGTTTTGCTAAAAACGTTCAGTAAAGACAGAATAATTCTCCTTAAAAAATATTTGTCCCCTATGATAAGACGATATATGACAACACCGCAGAACAGTATTGTTCAATATATCGAGAAAAAAAAAGTTATCGTGTTCCTAAAGAAAAAACTTTTGTTATAAAAAAAATTATTGCGTTATACATATTAATATGTTATATTGTTTATGTTATCTTCATTAACAAATAAAAGTGTTGGTTAATTAATAACTAATTAAAAACTTTGTTCGATTAAAAATTCCTTCCATATAAAACATTATATTGCAATATTATTTTAAATACGCCGCGCAAACTTACGTCATTGGATACATGGAACAATGCGGTTTCGCTATATGTCTTCTTATTATAGAGGACAAATATATTTTACGGACAATTATTCTGTCGAAATTTCAATGCAGACCCTGCAGTGTTAAAAGTTGCAATTTTAAAACCCATTATCTCCCAATCTAAATCGTCGACTGTTCTAAAATTTCACTCAAACATGCGTAATAATATGAACAATGCCTGGTCAAAATTTGAAGAAAATCTTCAGAAATCAAGAGCGCGCGCTCGTTCCAAGTCGTAGAAATATCAATAAGTACGACATTTTCTACAAGCGCAAGTAATCAAACACAAAACTTTTTAGCACGATATGTTTTACCTAAAGTTTCCAATCTCTATACTCGATAAAGGATACAACCACTGGCAATGACGGAATACCCAGCCAAACACCGACAGGCAGTGTAATGCTATCTGCAATCTTAGAGGGCTGAAAAGATTTAAAAAAAAAAGATAGTTGTGCGAATATTACATAATGAAAAAACAAGGTTAAATAAAAAGTTGTTTTTTTTCTACACAATTATCTTGACGAAGTATACCAGATCTTTTGTAAAATTGTTCAATGCGAGAGCAGCCAACGAGTGCCCTCGCAGATGGAGCCAGACGTTGTACTTGTCGCATATCTCACGTAGACGAGGTATATTGTCGCAGTGTCCGGTAAGTACGGAGCCGGCTTCGGCGAGAACCAAAAGCGGCGTCACACCACTCGACTGACTATCTTCCGCCAATCGACGCTCGAGTGCCGAGACATCCATACTTTGCGGCGATCCGAACATTGTGTTGTGCGGTATAGGCCGAACACAATACAGCGGCAATGATAGCTGGATCATACGAGAACAAAAAAATGATAATCGTGAAATTCGGACCGTCTTGGAGATCAAGCTTCACAATGATGTAGGGAAATTGATGAGTTTATTCGTTGAGTTTTCTGGCCGATTCAATTCGTAAACAGTCGCCGTCCGAACGAAAATAACTATCGAGTTACATTTGAGATGACAATTACACTCACATACTCTAGAAGTCGAATGTATTTTGTTTTTTGATATCAGACTAATCAAGGGCCATTGACGATTAAACTCTAGGCAGACGGATTTAACATTTGCTGTACATTTCGATTCCGACACTTACCTAACATCGCAACTCTTATGATAAATAGTTATTTTCAAAAAAAAAACTTAACATACATGATTAAGGGGTGAGGTGGTGTGAAAATGTCAAAAACTCGCTCGTCGCTTGAAGCAACTGAAATCAAATAGGAAGGTCCAACATATTGTGCAGAAATCACGGATTGAAGGTAAACTTATGATTACAGCGGTAGAACTGCTAGTAAAACTTTAAAGGCGTTTTTTTCGAAGCTACGTTTTCCAAAACGGTGTACACGATTCCTCGACATTTCGATTGACTTGGAATTTGATGCACTTATTGAGTGTAATAGTAGTTTAGTCGTGACCGGAGTTATTCTTTTTTATATTAATTTTTCATTACTTATTAATAATATTGATATTCTTTATGTAATTTGGTACAGAACTTTGTTAATGTACATAAAAATAAATGTCCAAACGAATTTTCAATCTTACTCATTCCTTTGGAAATCACTTTTCTAAATAATCCCTATTTTCCGGTCGTCACAGTAGCCTAACCTCTTATCAGAAGCATGACCGCATAGTTATTAATAAATTAGGATTTCAAATTACATAATTTTAAATAAATCAAGACTTTAAATTATATAATTTTTAAAAATACTTAAAAATACACATTTTAAAATATAATTAGTGTAATTTTTGCCCCTACATTGAAATTCATGCAGACTCTCAATAAAGTACGACATAAACGAAAAATTGAGAAAAAATTATACGATAAAATTCGCCATGTCATTCTGTGCTGATGAAAAATGAACAACATGCTCCAACGACGTTTGTTGTTTCTGAATTTGTTACCTGACGACACAAATGTTGCACGACTCCTAGAGGAGCTGCGACCGAACTATATATCAAGGGAGGAGATGAGGCCAACGCTGTGAAACCTTCCTCCATGTAACGCGGATATTTTCTGTGAAGCGCCAATCTGGTAACTCGCACCAATCCCTCGAGATGATCCTCGTGAAAGGACGAGGCACAATCGACAAAGTGAAATATGTGACTGAGCCATCTCGTTGTGTCAGCAGCCAGGCGGCCTGCCAAACGTTGAGCATGAGACCTCGGTAAAGCGACGGCATAAGCCGAAACAGAGTGTGCTACGAGAGCCAATTTCGCTGCTTCGTTTAGAGGTGGCAGGCTCGTTATACGGCTCGTCGCTCCCTCTAGACTGCCGTCCTCGTTCGTTTGAGGCGAGTCTTCGTGTATAACAAGGTCCTGAGAAAAAAGGGTACAAATTTGTAAATCAAGTGCGGCATCAAACGTTTCGTCGTGTTAACACAGTTTATACCTCGCACAGCAATCTTAACTGGCTAGACGAAAATGATAATTTAGTCTTTTAGATCAGTCATTGAGAGGAACACAGAATGACAATGAATTTATTCATCGGAAGATTAAGTTTCAGCAATATTGCGTTGAATATATATATAGCAGACTGGACAATAGTTATGAACGTACATCTTGAATATCGTTTAATAATCGGCCATGATTCAGTGTTAAAAGTAATACATTCTTATTCCTAGGAAAATGTATTGATAATTCCCAGAAATGTTGATGTGCCGATTGACGATTTATCAATCAATCAAAGCAAGTTTTATTTGCATATCTTTTTTAACAAGTTTTTCCAAAATGCTATTTTTGTCTTACATCTACCTTAACTTCTTTTCCACTCTACGTACTCTTTCGCTTGTCGCTAACATTTCTCTCTTTTCCTCAGTTTTATCCTCCCCTCCATCTCTTTCTCCTCTTTTCTCCTTGCACATCTTTCTGCACAGTTCCTCTATTTACCTAAAATACTCGCATATCCCTTTTGGTATCTTCCCACCCAACATATTTATAATTACTCCCCTTTATCGCTACATTATCCATTCCTTGCACCCAATCCTCTGCTCTCTTTCTTACTTTCTCCGTTACGAGCTCCCAGCCTTTTTCACATACTAACAGGTGCTCCAGTGTCTCATTGTCTTCTTTACAAATCCTGCACCACCAATCCTTTTCCCCCCTCTTTCTACATCTTAATCTCGCACACATATCCCTTCCCTTTACTCCCGCTTGCAACCGGTATTTTCATGGCTTTTTTCCGTTTTCCACAATATATTACTGTTCTTCATTATACATTGTTCTTATTTTTTCCTCTTCCTTTTTTAAAATTACGTGTTTTGAGTTTTCTAATCCTTCTTAAATACTTTCTTCTATTCTGTCTACTTCTCTTTTTTCCTTATCATTGTGATTATCTCTTCTATTCCCGTATCCCTTACAACATTCTCTAAATTTTGTTCTCAATTTGACGGGATTTCGCTTGTAATTGCTCTTAGTCCATAAATTACGTCATTTTAAAATAGGGGGGGGGGGTCTGGTCGTTAGATGACGGTAACGTTAATTTGATCACAACGATATGACGGATAGGATGATTTCAGGGGGGGGGGGGTCAAAAATCAGCAAAAGTCGATGACGTAATTTATGGACGGCCCCTTATTTCCTCAAATAGGCACATTTTTGGAAATCTCGACTCCTCCATCCTAAGCACCTCTCTTATATATCTATACACACGATTTATTTGTTTTATAATATATATTGTGCAATTTTTTGAAAAGACTTTTTCTTGTCTATATTGCCAACGGGCAATTTTCGACCAGAACTTGATCAAAATTTTTGATACGTTTGTTTCTACAGGCTACAAAAGATAGCAAAGCTCTATAAATGAGATGCCGTTAAATATAATTCTGGCTATGAGAAATTTCGTTATTTCATTGCTATACATTTTAAGAACTTGAGCATTTTACGCTATGCGATTGAAGAACCTCTGCCATTCGATTGAATTCAAGGGGTTAGGTTTTGTCAGAATAACGAACACTCGTTCATCGCTTGAGGCAATCCAAATTATGACATCGAAGTACACATCTTTGGAATACAACGAAATGGAATTTTTTTCGTTATTTCGCAAGTTTCCTTTTGCAGATTTAGCCTACAAAAATCTCTGCAAACTTTTGTTAGGTATTCTTATTTAGCGATCTATGACAAATCTGCAACATATGATTTTGGATAATAATGAAAATAATAAATTCAAAAGAACTTTCGTTGCATTCCAACTATGCAAACTTCTACCCCATTTCAAATTGAAGAGGAAGGTCCAACATATGGTGCAGGCATCGCAGATTAAAGTTTAATTTATGATTGCAACTATCGAACCGTTAGTAAAACTTTGAACACCTTTATCTTCAAACGATTGCTCCACATCTAATGAACGGGTTGACTTGAAATTTGGTACACTTATTCAGTGTAATAGTAGTTTAGTCTTGACCAACGTTGTTCTTTTTAACATTTTTTTTTTTTTCATACGTGATTAACAATAACGATGATGATTTTTCCTAAAAAAGTCGAAAAGAAAATTCAAAATTTGTCTTCGACGATTAAGACATGATAAAAAAAAAGCTCGGCCAAGTCTTAGCCAACATTATTTATTTTACAAAAAAAAATTCGTTTTTTTTTTGTTTCAGATCAACCGGGTGGGCAAAATCAAGTACACCATTGAGCCTACCATTATATTAATTATGAATATTTTTTAACTAAATTTCGTGCACAACTTTGTTAAGGGGTTAGGCCACTCAAGAGGCCAAACAATAGGCTTTTTGGCGATTTCTTTTTTCAGAAAAACTACAAAATAAATCGAGATTACAAAAAAGGGTGTTTATCATACATATCAGTGACTGTATACAATACATTTTTTTGAAGCGATTTATTTTTAAATGGCGGCTGTGCAGCATTTATCTCAAAACTGCATTTTTTAAGTTGGCCGGAAACACAACTCAGACAATGTTCAACCGATTCACTTGAAATGTTGAATATAGCTTGAAAAATGCATTGTCTATGGAAGTACGTCGGATTTTTTTTTATATTGTATAGTTCCTTTGTTAATAACTATTATGTGAAGATTTTTTAGGCAAACTTTTCACTTTCCAAAAATTGGCCTAAAAATATTCAACATTTCAAGTTGAATAGATCTATATTTTATATCTATATATCTTAATTTTTCTAACGCTGATTTGCGGGTAGTTACAGTATCCTAACCCCTTAAGACCAATCAACGAATAGAAGCTCAAAAGCTTAGTTTTCCGATCTGTGCATTGCACAACGCAAATAATTATGACAATTGTGAGGCCTGTTTTTCCATATTACGAAAACTGAATGCCCCAGCGTGAATAAATTAACGACGCTCCTACGATGAACGTTCTTTTTTCTTTTCCATAAAATATGACGAGAAACCCACTGAGAAAAAGTACTTCAAAGCGTCACAATATTCCAGGGACCCTCCAAGCAATCCCTCGTAACACAGCGAACATTGCACCTCCATTATAATGCATTCCCACATGGAAAAACTGAACCTCTGAGTTACGCTTACCCAAAGCAATAGTTTTCGTGACTTTGTGACAAAGATCTGTTCCGAAGGCAGATAGTAGTGAATAAAAACAAGTCTGACAATGTAACCAGTTTATGCATCCGGACTTTTTCGCATAGAACATCGATTAATTTGGCGTGAGAAAAATGGGGTCGCGATTTGTAAGAAGCGCGTGAAACGGGCCACGTGACCTAAATGGAAGCGCGCGATCGGATCCAACGGAAACGGACGAACGGCAGGAGAGGCACGCGATAAGATAGCCATTCAGGAAGGAGACAGCGAGCGTTGTTTTTCCCGAGAAAAGTAATGATGTACTCGCCTGTATAAGTGATAAAATGTCTTGGACTGTTTTCGGCTGTGATAAAAAACCGGATGGATTGTTCCAAGTTGTACCGCCACCATCGGCGGCCCTCTCGACGGCTTCCTCGAGTCTCGAGATAACTTGGGACGCTTGAAACTCAAGTACACCGACTTCATTATCGTCGCTGTTCACTGTCGTTCCTCCGGCACTGACCTGTCAAAACCCACGAAAGCGCACACGTATGAGTCGCGATGACAAAACTCGATCATTCACTCTTCCGCACCCTCGTCGACGAACGGCCCGACGAGACGATTAATCGAGAAAACGAAATTTCACCGTGTCGCACGAGAGTGAAATTTATTTCACGCTTTTCTCGTACCTTGTTCTCGTTTTGCGTCACATTTTCCATCGTCGCTCGCTCGTTTGGATCGGGCTCCTCGGCCATCGTAGCAGTAGTCGTGGCGCAGGGCCGTAGTATCAAACAGCACCGCAAATATCTACCACGTCACGATCCTCATTGATTCGCGACATTTTTTCAATCCTGCATTATCTTGCTGTTTTTAAACCAACAGCGGGCACAGAACAATCGAGTAAAGCTCGTCGATAATGCCGTTGCGATTTCAAGACTGATAACGAAGAATTCGTTGAGTTCTGATTTGGCGCATACAGGCGGGGCCTGCGCAGTCACGCGTACGACCCTTTATCGGTATAGGATTGCCGGGAATCGATGAATCAGAAAACAAATTCGCGCTATTGTTGTTATATTTTGTGTGTATGATTTTTTAAATTTTGCCAAATCAATAAATTGTTTTTGAAAGCTAAATAATTGCTTAAAAAAACCGTGAAACGTTTCAGAGCTCAATAATTTAATTAATATTCGAGTATTCCTGGCTGGAGTTTCGAATAGCTGTATTACCCCCGAATTGGCTGAAATTTTGCACATACCTAAATGGATTTTTGATGAAGCGCAATAGTTTTCGACATATCGAATTTTGAAAGTTGTTAAATTAACGCGCGTGTATATATATCTATATACTATCGGCGTGGTCTGATACTGCTATTTCTACTTTATCGACACGACGGGTGCGTTCGTCGCGTTCCAAACGCACATGCGAGGTGACCGTCGCCCTGCACACCTGCATTACACGCGCCCCGAGATTTCATACGCACATGTGAGGCGATCCGCGCGCACATGAGTATTACACGAACCCAACGGTTCTATCACATAACAGATTCTCCGTACATGCCTGTCTGTGCAACCTTCAGCTCTACCAGCGGTTGATTTTCGGAATTGTATTTCTTGCTTATGTTTGTTTGCGTTTGTTTGGGCTTGGTTGTATTTGTTGATGCTTTTGGCGTGTGTGGCTAGCAGTAACGCGCTACAGTTTATATATCAATTCGCAAAACTCGATCTTTCGAAAACTATTGCGTTGCGCCAAAAATCCGCATAAGGCCATGTGTCACACCGACCAAGCGGCCACGAGTGCGAGAGAGATAGCTGATTTATAGATTCCCAGTGTTCTCCTAAACGGTTCATTGTTTGGAAAAAAGAAACGAAACACCTTCCACTATATTGAACGACGAACAACGTCTTTCTCTTCACTTGCCTGAAATGTTGTCCGTCTGGGAGAGCACTTAGCAATAGGATTTTTACCGACTTGACATGTGAGCCACGTCCTTAAGTCTTATATTATCGAATAGAAGGTATGTGCAAAATGTCAGTCAAATGGGGGGTAACAGCGGAACTTGATCCGAATGATCTCATCGTCTAAAAATATCGCTGACACGAGATGGACATTTTTTTAAATTTCTATGATATTGTGGTTGTCTCGTTGTTATAGCCATGACTATGTATTATAATCCTTTTTCTACAGCAACCACAGGCAGTATTGCTATATCCGTGGCCCCTAATTCTGACGTAGCCTTCATATTTGAACGAATATGAGACCTTTTTCAAGAGTGGTACAAATCGAAATTCGACCCTTAAAGCGGTTAAACGGGGGCGTTAAAGTTTGTATAGGAAAACACATTTTTCAGTCATATTTGCTTGAAACTTGGCATAAATACACTACAACACAAATAATTAAACATGCATTTCGGCCATTTCTAAAAATTAACCTTTAAGGGGGTTAAACGGGAGTGTTAAAGTTTGTAGAGGAAAGTGGCATTAATATTTCATTTTCGCCACACTGCGAAGGGCTTCATGATCCGGATACTTCGTGAGCATAATATAGAACCTTTATGCAAATACATATCCAAAGTTCACCATGCGTTTTTCGAAGTAAACAAAAATACTCCAAAACAGAAATTTTTCAAATCAGTAAAAATTCGTGAAAAATTTACATCTTTTAAGCAAAACTAAGGAATTTGTTACATATGATCGAAAAACCTTTTTACAGGAGATTTCTGTAACAATTTATTGCTTAAACAATTTTTTGATAGTTTTTCGGCACATTTATTATTTTCTTTAGTATAATAATTATATTCTACATTTTGTTTTTGTTATAAATAAACAATAAGATTAAACACTCGCAATTTATTTTAAAAATCATTTAAAAACTACGTTTAGTGCCCCGGGGGGGCATCGCCCCCCTACTCCGCGGAGGTTGCTCCGCCCCGCCAAACCCCGCCGAGGGGTTGCACTCGCCGGATACCCCACGCTCCACTAGCGAACTCCTTTCGCCTACAAAACAATGCCAGAACATACACACACACGCGGACATTTTTTCTAAATATGATTTTTCAAAGTTTTCGGACATTTTGAAAAAAATAAAAGCCTTCAAATGACATACAATTTGTTTTTTGTTTCACAAATCGCTTCGGCTCCTCGCCCCTGAGTCGAATATCGACTTTGTCACTGTTGAAAAAGTGTTTCTTTTGGTCGAAATGTGAAGGCCACGTGGTCCAAATTAGGGGCCACCACGGTCTTACATACAGGTCTGGAAACCAAGGCATATTTTGGTGGTGGGGAGTAGTACCCTTATTGACCCAGCTTTTTCTTCGCCTCAACGCCACTGCGCGTCGCTGCTATCGATCGGTACGATGAGACCCGGTGCGTGACATAACCTCAGTACCACAGCGCAAAAGATTTACGTATTTGCTCGTGGTTTTCTTCTATACTTTTATTAAGTTTTTTCATGCATTTTGTTTATTAAGCGGAAAAACGATATTACAGCTAGTCTGTTTCTCAATTTGATCATCATTTATCATCACAAAAATAGAAATACTTTCTGCCGCAAGAATTTCTATTTTTGAAACATACCTTTGTTATATTTGACAAAGCTATATTTGAAATATCACTTTATTTACGAACAACATAATGAAGTTCGACAACGTCGTTTTTTCTACAACAAACGAAACTGAACGAACAACGAAACTTATTGCCGGGAATGATCGGTTTACACATTTGAATTAAAATAAATAAAGAAGTTGCCAGCAGCCAGATTCGAACCAGGGACGTCGGGCATATGGAGCAAAGATTGTGCTCGCTGCGCCACGCGGTCTTTAAAACTTCTTAACGAAGAAAAGTATTTGAACGGATTTGAACGTAACGGAATATTTCTCTGCGATTTTCTCAACAACGGCGAAGAAGCGCATCTTACTGCTTTGCCACATAACATCTGTGGCCATGAGCTTTTATTACGCGCAGTATGAATCAAATCTGAATTTGACAATTGACAGCCTCCCCTTGTCAAAACGAATCCACTTGGCCAAATCACCTCTGTGTCAGCAATGTATGGAATGTCGTTCATTTTCGTCAGAATCACTCAAATTTTGCCAGTGTTCAGTTTACCTTTTAATCTCAAACCGATAAAGCGTTAGTTCGTTATATTCCATCGTGTAGAGCATGTACTTATATTTTCGTCGTGCATAGATTAAACATTGTTTACGAAACACGGAATAAATGCGAGTAATGGGGTTTATAGCGCATGCGTTACATGTGTCACAAAGAGAGACAGAATGCTACTCTATCGCGTGCTCCGCTTTCGTTGCATAGCATACCTATCTATCGTCACACACCTGGCGGCCGTGATCGGAATGAAAAGCGCGACTATTAAGCAGACGTACCCCCACTACCGTCGTTTCCAAACTTGTATGTAAGACCGTAGGGCCCACGGATATCGTAATATTCCCCAATACAACCACAGTCATATACACAGGCCTGGGCACTCCCCTGTATTCCATATATCCCAAAGTGTGCCTCTATCCGACGCCCTTTTTGCCGAACTGGCCACAAAAGCGTGGAGTGCTGCTATCTTGGAGGCCTATGTGTGACAGAGGTCATGTTCGTTGGGTCTCATCATTTTGATATGAACAAGTGCGCATGCGCATAATGATGCGCAACACGCAACTGCGTAATTAAACGAGTCATGCGCAAAACGAATAACTCAGATGACTTGTGTCATTGCGCAGTTGCGCGTTGCGCATCATTATGCGCATGCGCACTTCTTCGTATCATAGAGCGTGTTCCGATATACGCTGCCGCTACTGACCAGTGGTGGCAGTGCCTGCAGATGCGTTCCTATATAGGCCTCCAGTCCTCTGTCACAGTGCCCTAGGGACAATCATGACGTCATTGATAGCCTCCATCTTTGTACTGCAAGCGCTGGTCCTCCGGAAGGTAAGGCACTCACAGTACAACAAAGGCGGCAAATCGCCAGTATACTGTAACGTGTCCCGTTTTAAAGTATCCACCGGTGTACGAATTAAAAACGGAACAGCGCCGCAGTACACTGAGTTGACGTCATGCCGCACAGCATTCACAGCGTATATCGGAACACGCTCATAGTGATGAGACCCAACGAACACGACCGGAGAGCGATGTATCCGCGCATGCGTATTACCTTTACATTGGTCGTGTTCGTTGGGTCTTATCATTGGTCGTGTTCGTTGGGTCTCATCATTTTGATACGAACAAGTGCGCATGTGCATAATGATGCGCAACGCGCAACTGCGCAACGAAACGTGCGCATCATCAAATGCACATCATTATGCGCATGCGTAATCAAAATGATGAGACCCAGAGCGTGTTCCGATATACGCTGCCGCTACTGACCAGTGGTGGCAGTGCCTGCAGATGCGTTCCTATATAGGCCTCCAGTCCTCTGTCACAGTGCCCTAGGGACAATCATGACGTCATTGATAGCCTCCATCTTTGTACTGCAAGCGCTGGTCCTCCGGAAGGTAAGGCACTCACAGTACAACAAAGGCGGCAAATCGCCAGTATACTGTAACGTGTCCCGTTTTAAAGTATCCACCGGTGTACGAATTAAAAACGGAACAGCGCCGCAGTACACTGAGTTGACGTCATGCCGCACAGCATTCACAGCGTATATCGGAACACGCTCCCAACGAACACGACCATTTTGACTGCGCATGCGCATAATGATGCGCATTCACAGTCGTGTATACAGGTCTGGGCACTCCCGTATATTCCGTATGCCCCAAAGCGTGTCTCTATCTGACGCTTCTCTTTGCGGAACTGGCCGCAAAAGCGTGGAGCGCTGCTATCTCGGAGGCATGTGCGACAGAGCGCGATGCATGCGCGATTGCGAATTGTCTTTCCCTTCACGTGGCTGTGATGAAAAATTAATACGTCCTAAATAATTAGTCGAACACAAAAACTGAAAGCATAAACCGAAAATATGAGCGATGAGCCATTAGTTAATGATACTCATCGTCTTTGACATGGATATGCCCATTTAACTATCGCTCAATCCAATTACATTTTTTTTTCATTTACGGAAAAGAAGAACATTCGAAATTTACGTGTAGCACGCATTCCTTTCATTAGTAGTGTAGTAGAAAAGTAGTAGAACATATCAGTAATCATCATTGGGAATTTTAAATAATGAGACGTGCTCCGGGTTATTTATGTATCCACTTTTGCATCCCGGAATCATGCACTGCTCCGGCATCGCAATATATAGACACTTCATCTTTTGTTATTCCGTATTGAACAAAAACCGTGGCTACGATACACTCGAAATCACCCCGCCAAAACGAGGTTAGGCGACACGACATACGACCGTCACCACACAACGTGCATGCCATGCCCCGTAAACGCGGTATAAACAAAAGTGCCTCCCCTTCACTAGCGCCGCGGTGGAATGCACAAATAGAGGCGTCACCTAGGGCGGTATTCATAGTCAGATCTCAAATGCAATCCAAGATCGTCTTCGCCAAGACGATCTCATTAGACCGCGGCGTTCTTAAGATGCCGTATATTTCATAGTTCCGAAATAAGATGATCTTCGTGAAGACGGCGCTGCTGAAGATGGTCTTATTTGAACGGAAGCCGTCTTGACAAAGCATTTGCTTGAGACCGTGCTTGTTCGGCGTTCGGGTAATATCGGAAATTTACCGTTGTATCGACCAATCATAGATGAGAACGCGGTTTTACGAACCGCCATATGTGAAATTTGATAAATGTCAAAGTGAATAAGGTCTCAGCAATTGCTTTGTCTATTGTACTCGAATAATTATTTTTGAATAATAACGAAATCGAAATCCAAAATGACCTCGAAAAGCAAGCATTACACCTCGCTTGAACGGAAATTATTGCTGAATTTTACAAGTGAACAGAAGGACATCATAGAAGCCAAGATAAGTGATGTATCAACGCTAAAAATGAAAAAAGTCGCGTGGGAGAAAATTACAGAAAAATACAACAATTCGAAAGAAGTTGTACACACGGTAAGTGAAATAATCTTTTACTTCATGAATGTTTTATTTTTAAGTCACGACGAACGCAACAAATTTCCTAATTATACTTGAGTTCGAATTTCCTCAGAGAACAATGGACCAATTGAAAAAAATGTGGATCAATCTCAAGCACATCCAACGAGATGCCTTGACTCAAGAGAAGCAGGCTTGTATGGCAAGTGGAGGTGGTCCGCCATTGCCTCCTGCTGAACTCGACCCAGAAGTAGGCATGATCGTTCCTTATTTAATGGATGTGGCACCGACAAATTTTTCATCAAATAGAGTCGTTGAAGATGAAGAGGGCAATTAAGCTTTTTACTCATCCTACATTACTCGTACCTAGATATAATAGATGGTAACAAATGAATAGATCAACGATGTTTCACAATGTTTCCCTAATTAGTTATATAATTTAAATCCACTAACAAAGACGTACAATTTATAAATTATAAAGACATGATATCTGGCAAAGTAACCAAAATGCGATGTATAATATAGTATATATAAAAAGTGCATGGTGTTTTTTAGTTGCAGATTACTTGATCAAAGTTATGAAGCAGCGAAATGATGGAACTGTAACCGATGAAGAGTATTTAGATGAAGCTTTATTGATGGAAACTCAAGACGATTGCGAAGGCGAGGACGTGCACGCATCTGGATGTTCAAGTGAAATCAATCAAGGTAAAATAAATAAGTGAAATGATTCACTAGTTACGAATGTTAGTACAAAAGTGCAATCATTTTATAATTACATATAAATGGATAATCTGTATTATTCCAGTAATCCCTACGCACCGTCGAGAGAAGTACGGAGCGGATATTAAACAACATCCAAGAAAGAAGTCTGTGTCTATCGCGTCATCTGCCAACAGAAAAATATCACGAGAGGCCGAAAAACTGCATAGGATTGCGGCGCTCTGTCAGCAAGACCAACTCTTGTTTCAGATAAAACGAAATCATGAAATGAAGGTTGCAAAAATGACAGAACGTCATTTAAGCAGGATACATGAATTGCAAATCGAAAAATATGAATTCGAATTGAGAAAAGCCAAAGCTGAAGCCGAACTAGCAGAATTTTTACTTGCCAAAGAAAAAAACGATGTATAGGTTTTGTTTTATCGGGTTTAAGGACAATTCAATTAAGTGTTACTAATAAGTTATTTTATCAATTAGAATTCAACTGTAGTAAAGATTTGTTTAGGTTCGTGACTAATATATAGATATTAATAATATAACCAAAGCATCTACGATATCCTTAATACTTTCGTTGATTTTATTGGGAACTTTATAAAAGTTTGTTACAATATTATAATTTGTTCTGATATACGGTTATAAAATAAATAAATAAATAAATAAATATATATATATACACATGAGAACAATATATGTTTTCACACATTATTGGATTGCGTCATAATACCGGATGCAATAACATAATTCATAGCCCAGACAAAATATATTTATTAATTTTGCAATCGTCTGCAAATTATACATTCTTGAAGTTAAAAAATCTATTATACTTGGCATCGCGTAACGCTCGCGAAGAGCGCGAGTGCGAGAAAGAGCGCTGAGAAGCAGAAACTGATTTTTCTTCCTGACGCTTCGTATAACGAGAATAATACCATTTAAATCATGCTTTCTAATGGAAGAATTTACCGATCGAACGACTGATCTACACGTTTAACTTCTTTCTTTTATTGAAAGAGCCGCTCGATTAAAGCTTCTCGAATCAGGAAACCCTCTCTAGGCTGCCAATATGGGGGTTGACCCGGGATTACTTCTTCCTCGTCGCGCCGCCGCGTATCTCGCGCCATTGTTCGCGATCAGCGGTGCTTCGCCTCGCATTTTCGAGCTTTCGTCGTCGAGTTCGCGAGTTCGGACTATTCTCGCGAATTTCTGCCGATTGTGTCGCGCTCCTTTCATCTCTCGCTGTTCGTGACAGTACGTGCAAACCGCGGCAGTGAATCGTAGCAACGCGATTCCTCCCAGGCTTTCCCGCCTCGCGTGTGCGCGCTCGCGACGACCATTGCTCTCGGGGGCACGTCGCTCTCGATCTCGGTCTCTCGAGACTTTGACCGCCATTTTAAGTCGGTGTCGCGCTCACCCCGCGCAGTTCGTATCTCGCGCTTCGCGCATTTCCCGAGTTTCGTTGTTCGAGTGCGCGTCGTGCAATTCAAACTTTAGCCCGCCATGTCGAAACCGTCATCCGGCCGCACGACGCCCGAGGTCACCGTCGACCAAGGCTCGCCGTCGAGCCTCACAACGAAGCCTGAGACAGAGGCCCCGCCGCTTCAAAGTGAATCGGTCGACAAGGGTCTACTCGCTCCTCCCACTACCTCGAGCGATCCATCACCTGAAACTGCGCCGGCGCGCTCTGGCGGCGAAAGATCGTCCCGCCAAAACTCACCCGCTCGGCTTCCGACTGACCTCGTGGTCAAACACAAAACTCAACTCAGCCGACTGGACTGCATCCAGTTGATTTTGGATGAATCCGTCGACGATTGGTCTCTCGACACCGTGGAGGACTTACAGGTCGAAATCGATAATGTCGAGGCCATCCACGCAGAGTTCAAGGAGACGCATCGGTACTTTGAGCTCCATTGGCCCGCCAAGTTCATCGACCACGAGTATTTCCGAAATGACATCCACGGCACGGAAGCCAAGCTGCACCGCAAGTGCTTAAAGGCACTCAATAAACTGCGCGCTCAGTTCGTGACTACAGACTCGAGCCAGCAGCCCGCGTCGGAGTCCAGATGCGAGCCAAAACTCCCGGACATCCCACTCAAGACCTTCAGCGGTGAGTACGCCGACTGGCCCAGCTTTAAGGAGATGTTTGGAGAACTCATAATGAAAAACTCTCGAATTTCCGATATCGAGCGCCTCCATTATCTTCGAAGCTGCATGTCCGCTGGACCAGCCGAACTCATCGCCAACTGCCCGCTAATGGGTAGCTCGCTCACACCGTCGTGGCAAACGCTTGTCGCACGCTACGACAACAAGCGCCTCCTCATTGAGGCGCAACTGGACAAATTGTGCAGCCTACCCAAGCTCACAAAAAAACTCGCAAAGGGGCTCTTCGCACTCATCTCCCAAGTCTCCGAAGCGTGCAAGGCACTCGATTCACTGGGAGTGGTCGAGAACTTAGGTGGAGCCATTCTCGTTCATTACGTGTGCCATCAGTTGGACACCGCCACGCGGGAGGCCTGGGAAAATTCCCTCGGCTCTTCATCCGAGTACCCGAGCTTTTCCAAGCTCGAAGAGTTCCTGACCGTTCGAGCTCGAGCACTCGAACGGATCGAGACCACCACGCCGATGGCCTCGAGCTCGCTGTCCGCTTCCAAGCCGGTCAGTGCTCATCACGCATCCGCACAACAGAGCTCTGCTAAACCGCTTCGCGACTCGCGCGCATATCACTGCGACTGCTGTAACAGGTCGCACTACATCATTACGTGCGCGAAGTTCAAGGCACTCGACATAACAGGACGCCGCAAGATCGCGTCCAACTGCCGGCTGTGCTTCAACTGCCTTGGCAGGCACAGCTTGGCCGGCTGCAAGTCGACCAAAACGTGTCACTTCTGCGGTGCAAAGCACCACACGATGCTCCACGAGGAGCCAAGCCGCAAGCTCAGCGCCCCCGCATCAAGCGAGCCGAAGCACTCAACATCTGCAGCCTCGCAGTAGGGAACAGGTGCAATCGTCAAAACCACAGACGTGCCTCGCACTCAAATTTCAACCGCTAGCGTGCCTTGCACTCACCACACAACGCTGCTTGCCACAGCACTCGCAACCGCACTCTCGTTATCCGGAAACACGAGAGCACGTGTCCTCGTCGATCCGGGATCAGAACTGTCCTTCGTCTCGGAACAACTCGCCCAAAAACTCAAAGTTCGTCGTCAGCAATCCGCAATCCCGATCATCGGCATTGGAGGAGGAACAATAACGCAAACGCAAGGAATGGCGACAATAACACTGCGCTCGCTCCATTCCACCGCCTCAGCATCGGTCGACGCTCACATTCTGAGGAAATTGACCTCGGTGCTACCATCGTTCCACTCCGCTAGGCAGACGTGGCCCCACCTGAACAACTTGACGCTGGCTGACCCAGACTTCTTGGAGCCACGCTCTGTCGACCTCATTCTCGGCGCCGATGTGTACGGGCAGATCATCAACCCCAACATCGTCAAGCAATCACCGACAATGCCGATCGCTCAGCTGTCAATCTTCGGTTGGCTAGTCCTGGGCCCTGTGCACTCATTCAACTCTCCAGGGTGCACTTCCCACCACGTAAGTACGCAAACCAGCAACGATGAGCTGCAAATTCTCCTCTCCAAGTTTTGGGTTCAAGAGGAACCGCCGTCAGATGCAGAAGGAAATCTCACGAATGAAGAACAAGAGTGCGAAAACCACTTCAAGTCTACACACTCTCGAGATTCCACGGGCCGCTACACGGTGCGGCTCCCTCTGAAATCGTCACCGGCAGTATTAGGGGACTCGTACCCCGCAGCTCATTGTTGTCTCAAGCGCACTCTTCGCAAACTGCAGAAGAACGACTCCTACCGAGAACTCTACAAGAACTTCATGCACGAGTATGAAGCTCTCGGCCACATGATTCAGATCTCCGAACAATCATCTAACCTCCCGCATCGAGGTGAGCACACCGTTGGTGATTCCGCTGGTGAGATGACCTTGGCACCAGTTGGTTTACAACCAGCCGGAGGGTTGAGGGTCTCATCCGGTGGTTCATCGGCACTAGCTCATCCTCACGGGGTTTTTTACCTTCCGAACCACGGAGTTCTCCGACCCGACAGCATTACAACAAAAATACTCGTGGTCTTCAATGGGTCTTGTCCAACGTCATCTGGACAGTCCCTCAATGACATCATGCACACTGGACAGAATCTGCTTCTGGATATCACCAACGTGCTCACGTGGATTCGTCACCATCGCCACATCTTCGCAATGGACATTACGAAGATGTACCGACAAATCAACCTGCACGACGACGATTGTGACCTCCAACGCATCCTGTGGATCAACGACGACGCCACAGAAACGCACTTCAAGCTCAAAACGGTGACGTATGGAACAAGAGCCGCTCCATTCTTGGCCGTACGAGTCCTTCTCCAACTCGTAGAGGACGAAGGACACCGCTTCCCTTTGGCTATTCCATCGCTGCTCAAGGGACGCTACGTCGACGACATATTCGGCGGAGCTGACTCCGCCGAACAGCTAATCGACATCGCTCACCAACTCAAAGAGCTGTGCCACGCGGGAGGGTTCCCGCTGGCCAAATGGCAATGAACGCATCAAGATTTGCTTTCGGCAATCTCCGCAGACGCTTCCACAATATCATTTGACGATTGCTCGACCAAGATACTCGGGCTAAAATGGAGTGCTCAAACTGACGAATTCACGTTCGCAGCACGCTTTTCCAAGGCCGCAAAGGCAATCACGAAACGCCAAATCTTATCTGAGGTAGCGCAGATTTTTTATCCACTTGGTTTCATCTCCCCAGTTACGATTCGAGCCAAGGTTCTTCTCCAAGAACTGTGGCTGCAAAAAATCAGCTGGGACGACTCACTGCCACCGACCATCGTGTCAAGGTGGCTCGCCATCAGAGAAGACTTGCAACAATTGGCCAAAATTTCCATCCCACGATGGTTCAACACGTGGGGCAACTCCACTGTTGAACTCCATGGCTTCTCCGATGCATCGCAGCTCGCGATGTCCGCAGTTGTCTACCTAGTAGTCAACTCTCCGTCCACTGGCGTCTCGTCAACTATCGTTTGCGCAAAAACGCGAGTCGCCCCGCCTAAGCAACTAACCATCCCGAGGTTGGAACTCTCAGCAGCGCTGCCATTATCAAAGCTAATCCGACAAACTCAAGTGACACTCCAGCTACCAGTTTCACGGACTCACTTGTGGACGGACTCTCAAATCACTCTATCGTGGATCACCGCACCCGCCTCAAGGTGGAAGGACTACGTCAGGAACCGCGTACTGCTTATTCAGCAGCTCGTCCCACTTGCTCACTGGAGACACGTTCCTGGCGCATCAAATCCTGCCGACGGGCCCTCCAGGGGCCTGACGACCCACCAACTCCGAAATCATCCACTATGGTGGACGGGACCACCATGGACGACTGAACCGCAAGAGAAGTGGCCTCGTCAACCACTTACCGCTGACGACTTCATCCTACCTGAAGCTCGTCCGGGAATCGCACTCTTCGTTGCGGCTCCGAAACTCGAATATCACTGGGACTTAATCAATCGGTATTCATCATTGCAGAAACTCATCAGGATCACCGCCCTCTGCTCCAAGTTTGTTGCAAAACTGAGGAAACAAACCATCGGAGCTCACGTCACCATTCTCACCCCAGAAGAGATCGACGCCGCAAGAATCCTGTGGGTCAAAGCAACGCAAGCGCTCTACTTTGCGCACGAGATCAGGGTGTTGAGCTCGCACTCTAATCTCAATCCAAACCATGCCTTCTCCCGTCTCACCGCATTCCTTGATCACGAAGGCGTGATTCGGGTCGGAGGCAGGCTTACCAGATCATCGCTCTCACCCGAGGGCAAGCATCCCGCCATTCTGCCTAGGCACTCACGCCTGACAGAACTCGTCATTGCCAACTCGCACCTCCGGACGCTCCACGGAGGCACGCAGCTCACGCTCGCTGACATTCGGCAAACATTCTGGATTCTCGGAGGCCGAGCTCCAGTCAAATCGCACGTTCTTCGCTGTGTCAAGTGCGCGCGACAGCGAGGAATCCGCGCTCAACAGCTGATGGGCCAACTGCCCACAGCCAGGGTCTCACCGCATCGCCCCTTCACGCACACAGGCCTCGACTACGCGGGGCTGTTGACCATCAAAACGTGGAAGGGACGGGGAGCAAAAACGACCAAGGGATCGATCTACGTCTTCGTGTGCCTCACCACGTTAGCCGTGCACCTCGAGGTCGTCAGCGACTACTCGACTGACGGCTTCATCGCTACATACCGACGCTTCGCAGTAAGAAGAGGAATACCGCGCGTCCTGCACTCTGACTGCGGCACCAACCTGGTCGGCGCCGATTCAGCCCTCAAAAGGATGTTCTGCAAAAGCACTCAAGAGCATCACGCCATCGCCACTCAATTGTTCAACGACAAGACCCGCTGGGATTTCAACCCGCCAGCCGCTCCACATATGGGCGGTAAATGGGAGGCGGTGGTGAAATCACTGAAGTTTCACCTTCGGCGCACTGTCGGCGATATCGTACTGACGTTCGAGGAACTCACCACGCTTCTCACTCAAATCGAAGCGACATTGAATTCTCGCCCGCTCGGACCTCTCAGCGACGACCCAGACGACGTGTCAGCTCTTACGCCGGGACATTTCCTGCCGGGAACTGCGCTCTCCACACTACCCGAGGCTTCACTGACCGAGCTCAAGCTTGGCCACCTCGACCGATGGCGCCTTCTTCAACAACGTTTCCAACACTTCTGGAACCAGTGGAGCACCCATTATCTTCAACAACTTCAGTCGATCGTCAAGTGGCGACACCCATCACACGACATCAAAGAAGGCACTCTCGTGCTTATTACCGACGAGAGGTTCCCGCCGAGCAAATGGCCGTTAGCTCGCGTCACCGCCGTCCATCCTGGCCAGGATGGACTCATAAGAGTCGTGACAGTGAAGACCGCATCTACCACTCTCACACGACCCATCGCCAAGCTCTCACCGCTTCCGATCTCACCATAGCTCATCGAGGACGTCAACCCTCATCGAGAACATCACCACCGCAGTGCTGATGGCGGGAGAATGTTCGGGATTCCGCCTCGCCTGACAAGCGGGGCGAGCTTCCCGATCGGCTCGCGCCGAGGCAGCACCTCGTGGGCGCTCTCACCCCGCCTCAGAGGGGCTGGACGTGTGCCGGCCGGCACGCGAGAGCGGCCATCTTCATCTTTCTGTTTCGTCCTGACCGTGCTCCGCGACACTTCGCTGCTGGTCTCGTCCACGTTTTCTTTAACCGAACCCGCTGTTAAACCCGCACCGCACTCATTACTCGTAATGTGAGTCAACGTGTGCATTCTGCACTCGTCACCCGCACGATTGGCGTATAAGACGCAATCGCTACCCGCCATGTCTACATCGCATTTTCGTAGTTGTAAGCGCACCGCGTGGCCAGGCCAAGACCGCGTGTGTCATCAAAGTTCCACTTGATCGGCCATTTTTCTCCAGTCGTGAGATATCGCCACGAGATCAGTAAAATCAGTGCGCGATCTCCGACATTGTCTACACCGCTTCGCTTTATTGTTAAAACCGCTCGTTCACCCGCAACAATTCAAAAAAACATTGACTCTTGATTCTTTCAATAAAAAGACAAGCGGATCCCGCGCTAACACGTCGCGTCTTCGAACGACTTTATTTACCACCGTGTGCACGATCCTCAACATCCCGGCATTAGTCCACTCATTCCGCAACACTAACACGTAAACCGATAGGAGTTTGTTCGCATTTCTCGATATAGGTTCTAAACGGAACTTAGGATTTCAAAATAAGAACACACGTGTACGCAGTACTATTGTGGGATTAATTTTTTTTTTAATGACACACCTTGACCTTTTAGTTTCAAAGACACCGACTTAGGAAAAGTGGTAATTTTATTCCACATCGAACTCGGGCCCAACCATCCGTAACGGAATGGCAACCGTGTACGCTGCAGCCAGCTGCACGGCGCGTGGTCTGGGAACTCGAAGCGTGTTTTTTTCCCGAGTTCTAGTAATTCTGAGACGGATGCGAAATAAATTTATTCTGCAACAGCGTTGCCAGTATAGTACAATTGTACTAAATCTAGTACGTTTTCGGAGTATTTAGTACGTCAGTACGCCTTTCGTGAATCTATTACGTTTTTCATGATTTTAGTACTCTAATAAGAAAAAAAACTCAAACATTGATGAAAACCCTAGTTTATCCTCAATGGAAAAAGTATACTCCCGCGCCCTCTTCATATTGTTGCAGACGTTAGATTTAAAGTGACCGCCAATGCCACCAATTAAGAGGAGGTACCTAAGTGAATGGCGAGAAAAACAGGCCAACTTCGGGAATTGTTTTCTCAAAAACTAATGTTTCGATTGGATCCAGTTTTTTTTTATTGGAAAATGTATACATTGAGGTATGTTTGGGAATTTTTTAAAATAAGTTCGTTGACTGGAAGGGATTCAAACGCGATTATCTCGAACCATAGTTTTCAAAGTCGGTGATAGATATGTCTCGAAAACGGCTTGTCCGATTTGGTCCACATTTGGATACAATATTCTTCGAGAGTTTTTCTCGTTCGGCACGTAGGATTTTTTTGAAATTTTCATTTTTGACGGAATTGCGATCGTTTTAATTTAACATTCGTTTTTCGTTCGCAATTTCCGACGATTTTGGATTGCATAAACATTGCATAAAAAAGCAATGGTTCAATCAAATGAAAAACTCCTACGTGGCGAACGAGAAAAACTATCGAAGAATATTGTATCCAACCTTGGACAAAATCGGACAAGCCGTTTTCGAGATACATCTGGCATCGACTTTGAAAACTATGTTTCCGGATAATCGCGTTTGAATCGCTTCCAGTCAACGAATTTATTTGTAAAAAATTCCTACACATACCTCAATGTACACATTTCCCAATAAAAAAACCCGGATCCAATCGAAACTTTAGTTTTTGAGATAAACATTCGCGAAGTTTACCTGTTTTTCTTGCCATTTACTCAGGTACCTCCCCTTAAGTACGAAAATTCAAAAATTGTTACGGTTTGGCGCTGCCGTCTAGTAACAAACGATAGCTCACTCTGGCAACACTGTTCTGCAAACAAATTTAATTTGTTCAATTTACGCATGTATTTGTCTTTGTTACGGCGAATACAATTTAAACTGTCGGCAAGATGTAAATCCACGATCTGACTTCCTTCGACAGCGAATTTTTGTTGCTGATCGTTGAGGTTATGGTTATTCTCATCGCATTTAGCCGCATTTGCTTGACACATGGCTGCCACAACTTTCAGTCTTCTGGCAAGCGCCTCTCTTCTTGTAAACTTTCCTTTGTATCGCATTTGGGTTCACATTTTCACGCTATTTTTATTTATATAAAATATTTCGCGAAAGATGGATCGCAGGAAACTAAATGCTATGACTGCAGGAAAATTGCGTTGTTGCCACGATTACAGCGCCGCTCTCTATACGAGTATGAGACCTATCTATGCATGAGGCGCGAATTTTCGGGACGTAAAGGTACAAGCTCTCTCAAAGATTTACAACGAACAGCACCGTATTGATCGTATAGGCATTGAGTGTTACTATACGCTTCGACCGAAACTTTTGGCTCATACGTGTACCTACAGAACTACCTTAACATCGTGCCGACCGATATGAGTTTTTGCGTTATGATCTCAAAATTCTCCGAATCATATATTCTGGCAATGTCCGCTATACGTTAAATCCCGTTAAATATCAATATCCGAGTTGATGAAAATTATCATATTTTTCTGCCGTACTCTATGGCTGCAGCGATGGCAAGCAGGTCCAAAAAAGCCATCCTCGCGTTATCGAGTTATAAACAGAGTTGGCCTGAAGATTTGTAAGGAATCATTACTGCCCCTTAAGACGGAATGACACCTCATCGCGGTCGGTATAGTAGAACAATTATAGATACCCAAAAATCTCTGAAACGGCTTTTCAGATCCCGTCGAAACTTTACCAAACGACGTCAAATAGATAGACGAACAGCTGTCTGCCCCTCAAATTTACTGAATTTGAAGAAAAAAACGTAGATTGACTTATCATAAGGAAATCCACGTTTTTTTTCTCAAATTCAGAAAATTTGAGGGGCAGACAGCCCTTGCAAAGTTTCGATGGGATCTGAAGAGACGTTTCAGAGACTTTTGGGTATCTATAAATGTTTTACCATACCGACCACGATGAGATGTCATTCCGTCTTAAGGCGAAGTAGAAGACGTACCACGTGACATACGAGTGCAAAAGAGATAACTGAAAATTTCGAACAGATTTCTCAGAGATGAATAATATTTAGGGCAAAAGGAAATCAAGCTCTGCGTCAGGGAATTCTCCAGAGACTAATACTTTGTTTTTCCTAAAAAAAATTAAACCATCTAGGAGAAAATAGGGTTGAAAAATTTGTGAGGTTGTTTACCTTGTACATGCCCTTAACGTGTCTTTGTTATCTTTATTATACGTCTATTTCCATAATGTAAAAAGGAACAGAAATGTACATTTCAGTATGACTTGTTAGTCGGTAAGGGAATGATCTTGCCGGCGGGGCGGCATGGGCTAGGTGTAGATGGAGCCTGAAGCCCTTATAATTTTTTTAACGTTCTTTTACACACACACGTGTGTGTGTGTGTGTATAAATATCGACGTGCATTCACACGAGACATACCCGGATTAATTTATTTCGATGAAGTTTTAATATATAGTACATTTAGCATTGGAATAGTAGAAAAATATTTGTCCTTCCACATACGGTAGGACGTAATGACACGTTGTATCATTATTTCCAATGTTTTTTATCACCGCCGCAATTCCTTAACATTGTGAATTCATTTTTGACATTTAAAAAGAAAGCTTTCAATATGATTTTGAAATATCAAGGAAAGGGTCGATTCAAGAATCGCGGGCACAAAATTTCTATCAAAAAGACCTTTGCGATGTGCAATCTTTAGTCTCGAGTGCACGCGTGTAGAAAAATAATAAGGGGTCAATTCGACAAAAGTATCGAAAAGTGTAAGTGCAGCGTCTCAGCGATATGCACAGTATACGAGTAGATTTATAGCTCGGAAAGGTTTTGTTCCTTTACTCCTTTTTGTTGATCGCTGTCTTCTCGGATGTTGTAACGCTCTCAGAGCTGCTCGTCGGATCATCCTTGTCCTCTGTTTCTTTATCGGCAATATTTAAAAAATGCGCCAGATGGAGGATAGAAACAACGCTCGAGATGTATGCCGAGACATCTTCTTTCTTGAGGGTTTTCAGTTGAGCAGAGACGGAGCGATATACGCGATTCGCAGTTTTCGACGATAATTGTCCAATCGTCTGAACGGCGTGTAATACTTTATTCTCGTCGGCCGATACGGGTGCTTTGCAGATTGAACGAAAACAAAAAAAAGCACAAACACAATGTTTTAATCTAGCAGTCCGATTAAATATATAGGGTGTCCCAGAAGTAACGTACGTCCTTCTAGCATCTGGTAGGAAAAAAAATTCTGAGACGAAAAGTCCTCAGTAATTTTTTGATCAGATGCAAAGATAATTAGTTAGGAATTAAAATAAATAGCCAATAAGCTGCGCGCTAAAGTGGAACGGCAGCGTAGAGGGGAGGGATAGGGGAATGCGTTGTAATTGCGCGCGCCTGAAAATGGGTGCGGAGGAAAAATTCCGAAAGCATGTGTGCAAGTGCACACACACACACTTGCAAACACACACACACCCACGCATGCACACACTTGCACATACGCACACACACACTTACTCACCCATACACACACTTGCACACACACACACATACACACACTTGCACACATGCTTTCGGAATTTTCCCTCCACACACATTTTCAGACGCACGCAATTACATGCATTCCCCTATTCCTCCCTTCTGCGCGGCCTTTCCGCTGTAGCGTGCACCTGATTGGCTAATTATTTTAATTCCTAATTAATTATCTATGCGCATGATCAAAAAATGACTGAGGACTTTTCGTCTCAGAATTTTTTTCCCTACGAGATGCTAGAAGGGCGTATGTTACTTCTGAGACACCCTGTATATGCGCCAAAGATAGAGATTAACGTATTTGCTTATATGCGGATACACAGATTGCCATCGAAACACCCAAAATCACATGATTTCTTCACCATTCTTCGCTCCGCTTGTTTTTTTTTTCGCGACGATAGATCGTTTGATGGTTCAACAAAAGACTCGACATCGGTAGGGTTTCTCAGCGAAGCGTGCTAATATACTCAATATCGGTTTAAACAAGTATGGGAGGGGGGGGGCTCGCGAAAAGAAAATAGTTTCAGAATTTACCGGGAAGCGCTGCATCCTCGTTGTCGACCGGTGGAAAATAATAATCGAGCAATCGGTTGGCTAGTACACTGGTATCGTCGACTCCTCGAACAGCGAGAGATCCGTAATGCGTGTTCAAAATGTCATTGGCCTTGGCGACGCTGATATCCTTGAGCTCACTGGCTCGTCGACTCGCCGATTCCTTTATAGTAACAAGCTTCTCGATCGTTGGCTGAAGAGAGGCGCGTGTCACCGCGGCAGCTGCCTCGTAAATCTGCACTTTCAACGTTTCTCCCCATTATACCGATAGTTCATTGAGGAGCGAGCGGGAGAGATAGAGAAAGAAACGTACCTGGCGCGGCGGTTCCTTTACAATGGGAACCGTACGCTCTACGATATCTATGCCCTGGCACAATTTCTGGTCGACAGCCTCAATCGGACCTTCCAGCTTTTTTGCCATCGGCGTTGCAGTGGCGGCTGCCGCCGCATAATGTAATCCTGCTTCGGCGTAACCCAGTGCCCAATCGATCAGGTAGTGAGAATCCTTGAGATACGCGTACGTCGATCCTGTTTTTTCAATCGCCGAATGTACAACTGGAATATTCTTGACGCGACGTAGCGATTCCAGGTGCGAAGCGCTCCGCTGCGCGTCTGGACTTTGAGCCGAATCGGCCATTCCAGAAGTGTTCCTTTCGACCTACGCGGCAGTTAATATGTATTGAGAAAGTTTTGCAACAACCGGTAGCCGACTTGGCTTCCTTTTCGTATATTTGCCCGCAAGGAAGCGAATTTCCAAACTTGTTCGATGCTATCGATCGAATGGAAGAAAAAGGATTGTACGATAAAACGAAGAAAACGATAGTCCCGTTCGATCCAGCCAGTTTAGGTTTGTTTGGCTTTTGACCTGCGCGATGGTCAATATTTCGAAAACGAAATGGATTTTCTTTCTCGAAAGGATTCTCTTTTTCGGCAGTATGTTGAAAAAGAAAAGGATTTTCTTTTTTGAAGAGGATTGCACTATAAAACGAAGAATACGATAGTCGCGTTTGTTCCAGCCAGTTCGTTCATCGAACGGACCTTTGGACTCGATTATTATATTCGTACATCCGTTGCTGTGAAATATCATGATCTCTTTGTATCTTTCCGTCGATCTCTTGATCGACGCGCTTTTTTCGTACACCTCGAATGTAGCATCGGTTGAATTTATCTTCGGCAATTTATGCAAGCCTACGACACGTTCTACCCCAGTCTTTCGAAGAGTTGACAAAAGTTAGAACATGATTCTACGTTCGATGCGAATAATGACTCGTTGCATCTCGAAAACGGTGTTTTATCGAATAATGAAGAATTTAGCTTTGCTATTTTTACGACGGAAATCAATGCTCTCGTTTGATTGATAAAAGGCTTGTATTATCCAATGAGGTAACTCGGAAATCATACTTAGCTCGTTGGCCGGTAGAAAAGATTTAGTGCGCAGTATGTAACTCGGTGAAAAATGCCAGTCCGGAACACACCGCGTTGCTTCTCTTGTTCTCTCCTTTTTTATTGGCTATCACCGGCTAGCGACATGTGCTGCACAGCACTGACGCACTTTTATTCGCGCACGGGAACACGTAGCCCCCGAACCAGATATATGTAGTCGGAACGCTCGTGAGAGGGGATGAATGCCGGGTTCGCTCACCGTACGCTCTGACCGGTTTTTTCTGACCCCTCCCCAATTTCCTTCGTTACTCTCGCGAAAAAAAAACAATAAGGTACTTTCAATATTACTTGTCGGTGAATGAATAATTCATATTTTTTATAATCAATTACATTGCCCAAACACTAGGTATCGAGGATCGTTGTAGCCACGCGAACCAAATTGGTGCGCCGCTTGCCTGTTGAATATGCCGATCATGCGCACAACTTGAGATCCATGAGCGAGTGACGTGGGGGTCAACGTCTAACTGGCTGGAGCTCGCTCGAGGCCGATTTTACAAGTGTAGGGAAAAAACCAGGAACGATATGACGCATACACATTTTTATTATTATTATTATTATTATTATTATTCAATTACGCATATACGGTACAAAAGAGATTGAAAAATCGTTTAGATGTATTTTTAAATCTACGATACTACAGGAATGCAAAGCCAATACGATTGACCATTAACATCGGGCGCAATGTTTCTTCTTTTCTTTTTTTTCGTCCTTTCTCAAGAGGTTTAATTCGCGTTATTAGGTAGAAAAGATTAGACGGGGGAAGTTTGTAAGGTTTGCTCTCAATTACTGATATTTTTTTCGGCATGATTTGATTTGGGTGCCGTCAGGCACTGAACTTGTTCGTTTACGGCGTGAATGTATTGCGTCAGTTGGAGAAATTGGACGATCGAGCCAACGTACGATTTCAAGCTTTCCTTGTTGATTGTGCCAATAGCGAGGATTACACTGTTGTATAGACGACGAGCCGTCTTGTTCGAAAGTTGTCCGACCGTTTGAAGAGTGTGCAAAAGTTTGTCTTCTTCCGACGAGACGATATCTGATTGAAAAAAGATTATTCATACATGACTGTCAATATTTGATTTCGGTACGCTGAGTTCTAACCTCGGCAAGCACATAACGTATCATTTGTTTGGCTAATCCAGTGTATCTAGCGCGAACGTACAAGTACGAAAGGGACAGTTTTATCTCGAATCGTATTTTGGGCAAAAGAAAATAGTCATGCTCCGGCAAGTGAGTTCAAACGGTTCCCTCAAAAACTCGATTCTACGATCAAACTCTGTATTCCAATTTGTGAGGTTACGTTGACTCGGCAACTTTTCTTCCACTCAAAAATTCGAGGAAACGCGCGATTGACCTGTGGAAAGGTGTTTCGTTTTTCTCCATGTGCCTCGCCCCGTGTGCACGATACATCTCCGGAATCGTTCGTCCAAAGGCTTGACAAACGGGAAAATCGATGCGCGCTTCGTCGAGCAAGGCGATTTTTCATTTTAATCGAACGTGCAATTTTCTCACGGAAAAATAAAAATATACCAATTTTGGTTAAAATATCGTGTTATCGCGCCAGAGGCTTTTTTTTTTTCTTTAGGGGATATCGCGCGCTTTGCGAAGTTGAGTCCCCAGAAGCCATAGAGAAAGCTCGTCTAATGTGAGAGAGCCGCCGATCCGAGGGAAGCGAGTCACCTCTGGTAAAAGCCTAAAGACGACAAGAAAGATTGCGCGAGAGTCGGAGGACGGCGCTTAAGGGTTACCAAAAAAATGCAATACTCCGGCGAATCCTCGAAAGGAAGTTTGCTCGTTTCATCACCTGTCTCTTGCTCGATATCGCTCGCCGGAAAATATTTATCCAATAGTTGATTGGCGGCGAGCGCTGTACCGTCCAACCCATTGACGGCCGCCGTTCCCAAATTAGTTTCGAGTATTCGATTGGTCTTATTCCAGCTGGATTCCTTGAGTTCGCTCGCTCGGGTGTGCATCGATTCATTGGCGTAGATAATCGTCGAGACGGCCGATCGCACTGTCTCCAAAGCCAAAGTGTACGCGTTTTCCATAATCTTGTGGATACAAATCCACAAGTTAGTATTCCATCTTTCCCTCTTTCTTTATAATTATCGTATCGAAGAAAATGAAACTCAAGTACGGGAACAAAGCGAATGCGCGAGAAAGGTCGCGCGTGCGTACCTGATTCGGCGTCTCTCTCACGATTGGCACTTTCTCCTCGATCTTGTCTAGACCGAGGCAAAGCGTACGATCGAAAGAGCGTATGGAGTTCTCAAATTTTTTGGCAATCGGAACAGCCATCGGTACAGCCTGTTTGGTTGCGTCGGTCAGCGATGATTCCGCCGAAGAGAGTACCCAATGGAGCCATCGATTGGAGTCCCTAACTCGTGAATAAGTAGCGACGGATGAAGTGAGCGCCAATTCGATAATCGGCAATCCGAGCACTCTGTCGAGCGCTTCTATTCGGGGAAGTTGCGCACTTTGCGTAACCATCTTTCCAATCACCTGTGTCCGTGAATAATTAGTCGGTGGTATTAATCGATAGGGGTTTTTTCCTCCAGATGGAAAAGAAACGAGTAGCAAAAGTTGTCTTTGCCGTGAGCTATGTCCAAGAAAAATTCAGCGCAGTTATTCATCATTTTCGAAAAGTCAGGCTGCGATTGCTTGGATGAACAAGAAGAATACAATTCAGGCCAACGGATGGAAAGATATTACTCCAAAAGCCAATACGAAAACATTTTATCGTTTTCCCATCCGGGCGGAGGATCTATGAAAAACAGTCTGGATTGTTAAACAACGAATGAATTCTTATTGATGATATAAAAATGAAATGCCGAGAAATTTTTTATAGAACGATCCGCCGATACGGTTGAACCAAATTGCATGAAAATTAAGGAAAGGACAAACACGTTTTTCTTTCTATTCGGTGGAATACGGGATTGCCATTTCGTTTTATTCAAAGGGATATATAAATGCGAGGAACCGTTGGTTGCGAGGATCGAATCGCTCCGTTTACAGAAACGCTGTTGTGATCGGGCATGTGTAAAAACAATCAACAGACCGTGTACACGTCTCGCATTTTCGTTCGCCTTAACTTTATAAACACGAGAACACTCGTATAAATTCCGTATAATCTCACTTGTACTCTCCAAATGGATCAAATAATTACTCAATCAAAAGTTTTCACGAAAAAAGCTACTGCCGTGAAATTAATAGATTTTTTAAACGTCACAAATACAATCGCACCCAAGCTTTGCTACTAATAGGTAGATAAGTTTATAGATATGTATACGTGCAACAGATTCATGCCGAATAATTATTGGTGAGGGGATTCGTCGTAATAGACAGATAATCGTATACTCTCTGAAGAATGAACGAATTAAAGCCATATTTACCAATTAACTGCCCGGAGCGTCAAACTTACGACGATAAAAAAAGTCGATTGAATAACAGCTTTTTGTTGCTGTTGTTGGTGGGAGGAAAGAAACTTATTTCAGCTGGAGGAATGAGTAAGCTGGTTAATTATTGCCTCCTTGCGATAAGTAGATAAAGTTGCGGAGGAAAAGAGTCGGATGCCAATATCGCCAGACCGTATTCGTTAACGTGAGACTTGTTAATGGGGGGACTGTAAGTACAAGACTCAACGTTCACGCTTACTTTCGAACGCGAGTATGAAAGGAGCCAATGGGAACGACGAAACGTGCTCGCGGGTCTCGTTGAAATGAAGCGGCATTCACACTATAAAGCTCCTTTCAAAATCCACCGGCATTCACTTATTTTCTTGGGAATATAGTACTTATTTTGTGGAAAGTTTGGAAAATTCAATAATTCGTGACTCTGCGATACAAACATTTTGGACGTGTGAGCATTTCACGAGTCTCCGTTACACTGAGCAAAGGATGTTCCGTCGCGATCACTGCTGGCAAAATATTCGTTACTACGTAACTACTTGGGGGTCGATTATTATGGTCTTGAACTCAAGGAGTTACGGCGCACGGTGAAAGAGATAATTTTTTTCACAACGTCGATGTACTTTTCCTACAAATAATACATCATCGGAAAGTACATGTATTTGAGCTATTTTGCAAATCCTTAATCATTGAACAACATCGAGAAATAGGATATGCAGCTGGTATCCAGAATGGTTTTGTTTCTTCCGACATGCCTTGCGGTGAGCACGATATCACGGGCAACGATTCGTCTGCAATGAAGAAGAAAACGTTTTCCGTCTGCAGATGACAATACGGACTTCGTGAACGAAGTCCATATTGTCATCTGCAGACGGAACATTTTTGTATTTCATTTCATTTGTAAGAAAATGTCACCAGTTTAACTATAAGATCACGTGAAAGATATAAAAAAATGTTTAACTTCAAAGTCCTCGTAAAAATGTAAAATGCTTTTTTTTCGAGTGCAACAAGCGGCCTCGATGTGGCGTCGATATCGCGTCAACGGGAAATAAAAGCGACGAATGTCTTTACCCGGAAGAAAATCTTTCAACAGTCAGGCTGAAAGCGGGCGAGAGTCAGTTTACCGCGTGTCGTTGTTAATTTAATTGTCTATGACAGACGTAAAGTCGCGTACGGCGTCACGGTGAAGCAGTCTAGGAAAGCAACGATCGATTTTTCACAAGCTCAAAGGCATTTGCTACTCGATAGACGTTACACAGAGACGGAAGTGCATCGGAGAAGAAGAGTTGTACCGAAATGTATACCGGGTGAGGCAACAACTATTAGCCGTAGAAATGTTTTTCCAACCCATCAGACGTGGGTGACAAGTTTCTCCTACAAAAGTTGCAAAGTTCACAGGAGTCGATCGAGGTGGAGGCGCTTCGGAGATTTCAAGCTCACCATTTCACACCTTCATTTTCTTCCCCACAATTATATCAAATAAGTAAAAATAAGTCGACACGCACGCGCACCAAGTTTCAAGATGATCGATCAAGTTTGGGTATGAAGAATTGCTAAAAAAGAAATTTCAATGTTTAGCCTAGAGTCGATAGAAAGCGAAAAACGGTGCAGACTTACTCCCATAAAAGGTGCTCAAAGTGTTGGACACCACTTCGAATGCACGCTTGCAATCCGATTCGCAGGATTGCCTTATCAATCGCGTCAGTTTGTATCAGCCAACACGCTCCAATGAATCTCGTTATCGTTTGATACTAAGGCAAATTTAGCCGTCATGTACGGCTTTGTTTATATATTTTACTTGGGGGAACGCACCGGTTTCCCTGAGTTTCTCGTTTACATCTTTCAGTTGCTTAGTATCGAACTATTGAAACTTCAATCAGAGCCTGTTTCTTGATACCGACTGACGTGATTGATAAGACTGCTGTCGATTGTCAATGGTGAGAAACAGATGTCAAGCGTGCACCGTAAGTGGTGGTAGAGGCCGCCGCCGCCGCCGCCATAACTTTGAGCGCCTTTGACGGGATTAAATATTTGCACCGTTTCAATTTTAGACCAACAGAAATGCCATTTTGGTTTTTTTAACAATCGTTTTTTCGTAATCAATCTCGATCGATCATCTTGAAATTTGGCGTGTCAAATAATTTTTGTTTACTTGATGAAATTCTGAAAAGCCTGATAGCTGTGTTGTCTCACCCGGTATATCATATTGAGAAAGCGCAGAGTCGCTCGGTCAAGATATATCGATTGCTCGTTCGCGGTTACCCGGAGACAAGATATCGTCTTGAAAACATAATATCTTGCAGCTTGAGGCGATATCATGCCATCAAGAAGGAGGAGCTGCTGCTGCTTCGATCATTTTTTTGGCAAAGATGAGATATTTTTTGAGAGAATTGTCTCACCATTGTCTCACATGGTGTAGCGCGTCATGTTTGTTCAAATATGATCGGACGATAAGTCGTAGGGGTGTGCGGGTAGCAGAATTGTCGGGTCGGGTAATTAGACCCGGAACAAAATTTCGTTTCATAGTAAAGATAGCGCCACGGAAACGTACCAAAACGGACGAAACAGACTCCGGCTTTATGTTCTCTACCCTCCGCCGATAGGTTGGAGTTCATAAGAAATACAAATAATTTATTTAATAATATAAGTATTCTTGTTATGTATATATTCACAATGTTTTTCCGGCAAACTTCTTTTAAGACACTCGCATTTCAGGAAGTATCGAGATATTTGAATGTCGAAAAACTGAATAAAAGCAAGATTCTTCGTCGAATTTTCATTAATTCTGTCTAGTGCTGACTAGTCATTCCGGCGATTCGTTCTTCTTAATTTAATTTTTTGTCATTTAACATTTTTATCCAGGTAAAATTTGTTCTTCAAACGCTTATATCTCTGAAACTAATCAAGATATTTTCAATTTTAAAATGTCAAATGGAAGCTACATTCTTCTCGCTTCGAATAAACGCAATCTTGGTCTTCTGGATTTTTTTCCATTCAAAAGCCACGTTAAAAAATTCAACACTTTAAGGCGTTCGCCGGAACGGAAGATATTTATTGTACATTTTTTCCTTTCGCACACTTTTTAGTGATGCCAAAACGCAACTTTCCCGGACTATTACGATATGATCCGCCAAAACCCAGTAAACCAGCCATGCATATAACGTGGCAGTTACAATTAATATCACAATGTTACACTTGTGTAGTATAACTGTTATGTAATATGGAAATAACACTGCAATGTTTCACTCGATACCTGTATGTCATATACATATAACGTACCATGGTAACATCATGGTTACATTACCAAAATGTATAACAGTCTCATAACATGTGTGTAACAATGTGAGTATAACATTGGTAATATTCAGGTTATGTGAACGTTGTGAATGGGTATAATATTGCAGTTACATAACCAACATATTATAACTGTTACATATTAGGTTGATAACAATGTGAATGTAATATTGGTAATATTCAGGTAATGTATATGTTATGAACTGTTACAATATTGCAGTTGCATAACCAGTACTTGCAACAGTCACTTAACATTGTTACAACCATGTGAGTATAACAATGGTAATACGCACATAATGTGAATGTTCCAAAACGGCTAAATGTTGCAGTTACATAGCTAACATATCGTAACCGTTACATATTATACCTGTAACGATGTGAATATAACATTAATAATATTCAGGTTATGTAAATGTTATGAAATGTTGCAATATTGCAGTTGTATAACCAGTACTTGCAACAGTCACATAATATTGTTACAACCATGTGAGTATAACATGGTAATATGTACATAATGTGAATGTTCTAAAACAATATAATATTGCAGTTACATAACTAGCATATTGTAACTGTTACATATTATGCTTATAACGATGTGAATATAAAATTGGTAATATTCAGGTAATGTATGTGTTATAAAATGTTGCAATATTGAAGTTGTATAACCAGTACTTGCAACAGCCACCTAACATTGGTACAACCATGTGAGTATAACAATGGTAATACGTACATAATGTGAACGTTCTAGAGTGGTAAAATGCTGTAGTTACATAGCCAATATATTGTAACCGTTACATATTATACTTGTGACGATGTAATTTTAACATTAATAATATTCAAGTTATGTAAATCATATGAAACGTTGCCGATTTTGTATGATTAAGGGCGGGTTTTTCCAACTTCTCGGTAAGCCTCTACCTGCCAGTTATCCTATGCTTGATAATGTATGTTAACATTAATGTTAACTTAGGCCGAAAAAAAGAAAAATGTTACGATGTTTTTTTTTCAGCTCCATTATTGTATATAGCTATAAAACTTATTCTTTTGCAACATTGTTTCAACCTTCTAAAATACGAAAAAATATATTTTATTTTGATTCATTGAAAATTTTTTTAGAAGGCGCCAAAGTTGCGTCTTTGAAAATAATACCTGGTCCCATGGCCGACAGTTAATCTCAGGATTGGCAAGTCTGAGACAAAAAAACAAAAAGCATTTGAAAGAGAAAGGTTTTGTACGCAACAATTTACCACAGTTAATACATAATCGATGAAAACAAAAAAAATGGCGTATGTTTAAACCAAATTTGTGGAACGATGCGGTGTTGCCATATGTCTTCTTATTATACGGGACAAATATTTTTTTACGGAAAATTATTTCGTCTAAATTTCAATGCAAACCCTGCAGTGTTAAAAGTTGCAACTTTAAAACCCATTATCTCCCAATCTAAATAGTCGACCGTTCTGCAATTTCACTCAAACATGCATAATGATATGAACAATGTCTTGTTAAAACTTGAACAAAATCTATAGAAACCAAGATTGCGGGCTCGTACTACCTTAAAGACAAAAGAAAGTTGAGTCCTACTACGTTGAACGTAATGTATGCGTATGTCACATCATCTTAGCTCTGTTTCAAGATAAAACAATTGATACATGGATTATATTTTTCGTTACATTTTTAGTAATTAGTAGATTAGTTCGATTAGTGCGATTATATCGTATAGTATCTAGTCGATCGGCAAAGTAAAAAACGATGAAGTTCATCATAATCATTATAAAATAAAGAACTTTACTTTTCCATATATATATATTATGTTGACTATTAATAATTTTTTATCCATTAAGAGACGCAATGGAAATATTAAAAATTACATTATGGCTTAATTATACTTTGAAATTTAGCAATATATTTCATAAAAAAAACTTCAAAGGTATTCATGAAGCAATAAAATGTATAAGGTCGAATATAATCAATAACTAATCATATTTTTACAGTAATTACGAATATAGCTTGGTGGAAAATTATAATTGAACCATAGTGTCAAATTATTTGTATGATCAACATACATAACATAACATAACAATTGAGAACACTGTAATGTTGCATTTATACCAAATGTATTATAATTCGTGTTACCATAATATTATCTCAGCTCTCACATAATCCTTCGTGTTAATACAACATTAAATTTACTTCAACTGTTACGTAAATATACATGTGAATGTAACAAAACATTTACATAAACTGTTATCTAACCATTGATGTATTGTAATATAAAATTCATATCAACCATTAAATAACTGTTCAAGTTAATGTAATATTGCATATATCAGCTGATAGGTAACAGCTAGGTTCATTGTTATATTACATTTTGAAATTGCGGTTACGTAACTGTTGTGCTACTTAATATATTACAGTTACATTACACGACGAACCAGTAACGTAACTGAAGTATAACGGTTACATAAGATGGTACATAACCAGTAATACTTATGAGTAGGAAATAAAAACTTACACGTAAGTTGCATGTAATATTCGAGTAATATAACTTGTTACTTTCGTTAACGTTGCCGTTACATTTCCATTACATAGCAGTTGCATTGCACAACAAACAAGTAACATAACAAAAATGTAACGGTTACATCAAATATTACATAACGAGTAATACTCATGAGTGGGAAATAGCAACTTACATGTAAGTTGCATGTACTATCCGGTTAACATTACTTGTTATTTTCAGTTACTTTGCCATTACATTGCCGGTACAGAACTGTGTTTACTGGGAAGTGACCGTTTTTCACTCCACCCTAACACACACCCACACACACACACTCGCACGTACGTGCATACACAGGATAGAAAAGTGAGACGAAAAAAGATGTTTTACAGTATTATCATTTATTCGTTTTATCGCCTTCTTCGAGTTTTAGCTTTCTCCCATTATTTGGTCGATACACCTAAATAAAAAATAAATATAAATAATAGATGCGAATCTCCGAGTCGCTTACGAATATTCGAAGTTTGCGAGTATTCGACGTTTACGAGTACCAAAAACTTCAGAGTACCCGATCGATTGAATCGGGAACCCGCACACCCCTAATAAGTTGGAACAAATATACAACGCGAATCCATAGAGTCCTGTTAAAACGCCATGACTGGCGTTTGTGGACGATGCGTCGTCATCATCTGTTTCGATTGGCTTTACAATTTGCATCGAAAATCGGGAAGCGGAGAATCGCCACAACGGATTGATTTTTCAGCAGCACGACAACTCCAAGTTGCTCAGTCGGTTAACAAGTATGTACTTGATAGAAGTGAACTGGGAAGTGGAACCTACTCCCCTCGCAATTTGGCCCGAATAACCGTTTTACGCCTCTGATTTCCATTTGTTCCAGTCAGCGCTCACGGGCTTCGCGGCATCTCGTACGAAGAAGAATTAAAAAATGGCTACATGCGGATTGCCTCTGGAGCGCAATCGGAATTCTTTCACCGTGGAATCCGATGGTTGGCCGAAAGATGTCCCAAGCTCTCTCTCTCCCTCCCCACACTCTCTCTCTCTCTCTCTCTCTCTCTCTCTCTCTCTCTCTCTCTCTCTCTCTCTCTCTCTCTCGCTCTTTTTATTCTTCGCCAATATCCATCGATACAGTTGCTCGATATCTTACCTCAAGCGTTTCGTCCTCACTCTCCGGTTCGGTCCGGACGCTATCTCCTCGTTTGTAATTCAGAAACCTAAATCTTCTATTCTCCCGATGCTTACAAGTATATTTAACCTTTCAATTAATCGCGCTCAATTCCTCTGTCAATGGAAACAAGCTTTTATTCGGTCTCTTTGCCAAATAAATAAGCCTAGATCACCGTCTGACACTCGGCCAGTAGCTAATCTCGCGGATTTTTCTAAAATCTTTGAGCGGATAATCTAGGCTCAGATCAATACTTATCTCCATGAAAATAATATACTTAACCAACGCCAGTCTGGTTTTCGAGAAGCCTTCAGCACACAGACGGCCTTATTACGAGTTTCTGGTGACATTCCTCGTGGTGTTGACCAAAACATGTTAACTATCCTTATATTTGTTGACTTCAGCAAAGCATTTGACATGATATCACATCTACTACAAATGCTTCTGAGACTAAGAACGATGGGATATTCTATTGATACCCTGTGCTGGCTGTTTTCTTATTTGACTGGCAGAACTCAGGCGGTTGTCGATGGTCATCTTCTTTTCTCACTTTATATTTATGATATCGGTATGAATCTACGTTACTCTGATATAATGATATTCGCTGATGATACACAACTATATTTACATTGCTACCCAGGTGATCTGGAGAACGCAATTGCTAGGATTTCCCAAGATGCAAATATAATATCGGAATTTGCCATAGCAAATGGGTTGACTGAGTGCTTCGAAATTGAAGGCAATGATTTTGGGGAGTAATGCTTACATTCGCGACTTACATCTTACTAGTTGCCTGAAGATCAACGTAAATGGAGTGTCGTTACCCCTTGTAACAAAGGAACTGAATCTTGGGGTATATTTTTTGCCTAACTTATCGTAGCGACGTCATATTTCTGCAACATCACAAAAAGTTCATCGTGCTCTTTTCAGACTAAAGTTCTATGAAAGTTCGCTATCTGCGGATCTTCGAATAAAGTTGGTATCTTCATTGATTTTCCGACATTTAGATCGTTGCTACTTGGTATACCATGTTCTTACGGACGAACTCAATTCCACACTACAGAAGTTAATCAACTGCTGCATACGCTTTATTTTTTACATCCGCCGCGACGTCCATATTACGCCCTATCGGCATCGTTTGAATTGGTTATCGGTAAAAAATAGACGCTAGTATTTTCTTGGTATAAATCGTGCTCTTTCGGATATTATACTTGAAATATCCATTTTACCTTCGTGAATTGCTACCACCCAATGAGCACTCTAATAGATGTTCAGACATGCTTTCTCGTACTACTTTTTATATCCCTATACATCGAACTACGACTTTTCATAAGTCTTTTGCATTATCAGCTACTTTCTTCTGGCACTATTTGCCATCTGATTTCAAGAACTCCCTAACTCTTCCAATTTTTAAAGCACGACTCCACATTCATTTACTCCCATCTAAGACTGAAGTTCGACTGTACGAGCTATATTGCTTCTGTCTCCTTTTGCGGCTTTGTTGTTTGACTTGTTATGGGATTGGAAATCGTCCTATATTCGATATTCGATCTTACGATCTCATCATTTTATATTCTGCTCACTTCAATCTGTCAGCCTTCAATTTTTACGTTATGAGTTGTATAATTTGGTTTATATTCTTATTGCTTCCCAGCTAGACAACCACCCAGTAAACACAGTTCTGTACCGGCAATGTAACGGCAAAGTAACTGAAAATAACAAGTAATGTTAACCAGATAGTACATGCAACTTACATGTAAGTTGCTATTTCCCACTCATGAGTATTACTCGTTATGTAATATTTTATGTTACCGTTACATTTTTGTTATGTAACTTGTTTGTTGCACAATGCAACTGTAATGTAACGGAAATGTAACGGTAACATTACCAACAGTAACAAGTTATATTACTCGAACATTACCTAGTAAACACAGTTCTGTACCGGCAATGTAACGGCAAAGTAACTGAAAATAACGAGTAATGTTTACCGGATAGTACATGCAACTTACATGTAAGCTGCTATTTCCCACTCATGAGTATTACTCGTTATGTAATATTTGATGTAACCATTACATTTTTGTTATGTTACTTGTTTGTTGTACAATGAAACTGCTATGTAACGGAAATGTAACTGTAACATTAACGAAAGTAACAAGTTATATTACTCGAATATTACATGCAACTTACGTGTAAGTTCTTATTTCCTACTCATAAGTATTACTGGTTATGTACCATCTTATGTAACCGTTATACTTCAGTTACGTTACTGGTTCATCGTGTAATGTAACTGTAATATATTAAGTAGTACAACAGTTACGTAACCGCAATTTCAAAATGTAATATAACAATGAACCTAACTGTTACCTATCAGCTGATATATGCAATATTACATTAACTTGAACAGTTATTTAATGGTTGATATGAATTTTATATTACAAGTACATCAATGGTTAGATAACAGTTTATGTAAATGTTTTGTTACATTCACATGTATATTTACGTAACAGTTGAAGTAAGTTTAATGTTGTATTAACACGAATGGTTATGTGAGAGCTGAGATAACTAATATTATGGTAACACGAATTATAATACATTTGGTATAAATGCAACATTACAGTGTTCTCAATTATTATGTTATGTTATGTATGTTGATCATACAAATAATTTGACACTATGGTTCAATTATAATTTTCCACCAAGCTATATTCGTAATTACTGTAAAAATATGATTAGTTATTGATTATATTCGACCTTATACATTTTATTGCTTCATAAATACCTTTGAAGTTTTTTTAATGAAATATATTGCTAAATTTCAAAGTATAATTAAGGCATAATGTAACTTTTAATATTTCCATTGAGTCTCTTAATGGATAAAAAATTATTAATAGTCAACATAATATATATATGGAAAAGTAAAGTTCTTTATTTTATAATGATTATGATGAACTTCATTGTTTTTTTACTTTGCCGATTGGCTAGATACTATACGATATAATCGCACTAATCGAACTAATCTACTAATTACTAAAAATGTAACGAAAAATATAATCCATGTATCAATTGTTTTATCTTGAAACAGAGCTAAGGTGATGTGACATACGCATACATTACGTTCAACGTAGTAGGACTCAACTTTCTTTTGTCTTTAAGGTAGTACGAGCCCGTAATCTTGGTTTCTATAGATTTTGTTCAAGTTTTAACAAGACATTGTTCATATCATTATGCATGTTTGAGTGAAATTTCAGAACAGTCGACTATTTAGATTGGGAGATAATGGGTTTTAAAGTTGCAACTTTGAACACTGCAGGGTTTGCATTAAAATTTAGACGAAATAATTTTCCGTAAAAAATATTTGTCCCGTATAATAAGAAGACATATGGCAACACCGCATCGTTCCACAAATTTGGTTCAAACATACGCCATTTTTTTTGTTTTCATCGATTTTGTATTAACTGTGGTAAATTGTTGTGTACGAAACCTTTCTCTTTCAAATGCTTTTTGTTTTTTTGCCTCATACTTGCCAATCCTGAGATTAACTGTCGGCCATGGGACCAGGTATTATTTTCAAAGACGCAACTTTGGCGCCTTCTAAAAAAATATTCAATGAATCAAAATAAAATATATTTTTTCGTATTTTAGAAGGTTGAAACATTGTTGCAAAAGAATAAGTTTTATAGCTATATACAATAATGGAGCTGAAAAAAAACATCGTAAAATTTTTCTTTTTTTCGGCCTAAGTTAATATTAATGTTAACATACATTATCAAGCATAGGATAACTGGCAGGTAGAGGCTTGCCGAGAAGTTGGAAAAACCCGCCCTTAATCATACAAAATCGGCAACGTTTCATATCATTTACATAACTTGAATATTATTAATGTTAAAATTACATCGTTACAGGTATAATATGTAACGGTTACAATATGTTGGCTATGTAACTACAACATTTTACCACCCTAGAACATTCACATTATGTACATATTACCATGGTTATACTCACATGGTTGTAACAATGTTATGTGACTGTTGCAAGTACTGGTTATACAACTGCAATATTGCAACATTTCATAACATTTACATAACCTGAATATTATTAATGTTATATTCACATCGTTACAGGTATAATATGTAACGGTTACGATATGTTAGCTATGTAACTGCAACATTTAGCCGTTGTAGAACATTCACATTATGTGCGTATTACCATTGTTATACTCACATGGTTGTAACAATGTTATGTGACTGTTGCAAGTACTGGTTATGCAACTGCAAATATTGCAACAGTTCATAATATATACATTACCTGAATATTACCAATATTACATTCACATTGTTATCAACCTAATATGTAACAGTTATAATATGTTGGTTATGTAACTGCAATATTATACCCATTCACAACGTTCACATAACCTGAATATTACCAATGTTATACTCACATTGTTACACACATGTTATGAGACTGTTATACATTTTGGTAATGTAACCATGATGTTACCATGGTACGTTATATGTATATGGCATACAGGTATCGAGTGAAACATGGCAGTGTTATTTCCATATTACATAACAGTTATACTACACAAGTGTAACATTGTGATATTAATTGTAACTTCCACGTTATATTGCCGTTACATGGCTGGTTTACTGGGCATGATCATCACGTCATGAATGCAATTGATGAAGCAAATTTTACAGCATATTGACTACATGTCATGATGCAAAGCCGTGAACTCATTTAGTATCGTGAATGTACAAAGCATTTTGATCCCAATATGTCGTTTACAAATGCATCGTACGTTTGGAGCACGTTGAACTCATATCGCTGTGCTCAAGTGTACACAATTAATATCTACAAATTTTACGTCATATGGGAGTCATCCAATGATTTGTGGATGAATTCCTTGGGTTAGCACTGGTAGTCAACATGCCGTGCAAGCAACATGACGGCGATATGCATGTTTGTCAATGATACATTCGATGGGCGCGACATGACGGCGATATGCGTGTTTCTCAGTGATACATCCTATGAGCGCAATATGACGGCGATATGCATTCAATCCAGAATGATACATATATGCAGACACAAAGAAAGTTTGCACAAGTGTTAGAATGGCTATGTAGGTAGCGCGCTCAGCTCTCGAATTAGAAGACGTAGGTTCAAACCGTAGGTAGGTACAAAATTTAGCTAGGCAGGATACGTTTTAATCCATTTACCATATAGGCAGGAACATAAATAAAGCATATGGATATAAAAATCCCACCAGATTTTTGAATCAACAATTTTGTTTTTTTTTTTTATTTTTCACGCTAAGACACTCATATGAACTCCATATGAGCACAGCATAGTTACGTCACGCCAAGCCGCTAATATGAGCTCCGCATGAGCACAGCGTAGTTACGTCACGCCATACCGCTAATATGGGCTTCGTATGAGCACTACAATTTCTTCACGCCGTGAAGATGAGCCCCATATGCACTCACTTATTGTTAGATGTTCGTGAGCTGAATTTGCTAGTCTGATGAATGCACTGCATGCATATTCGCGTGAGAACAACTTTGCTTCATTTGGATGTATTATTGTGAATCATCATGTGATGCAAATATGACTTCAACGCGAGCACTCATAAGGGATACACAGGTGTGAGACTTTCTATGCCGCAGTGATGATGTACATATGCTGCCGATATGAGGTACATCCGTCTATCTGGGTTATTTTGTTAATAATATCTCGTGATACGGTCTTTTGGTACATTATCAAGTACAATATATCGACGTTGTAATCTCGTTATGATCTGTTGTAACTCTTTTGTATAATTTTTATTATTTTATATTATTCGTAGTTTATATCCATACTACAATTGTAGGTAATTATCCCCGCGGCAATACGTCTGTACTTACTTTGTATTAAAATCTTAATGATGCAACACCGACGTTATAGTTTTATAGTTTTGTGGTTGCTGAAATAGCTTAGCATAATGTCTACGCGACTCATACATTTTATAATTATGTCTTTACCCCACAGTTTACCAGGACTTAATAAAAAAAAATCAAAATAAAAAAATGTTCTCTTTCCTCACGCTCAAAAATCGACACGGTTTCACGCTCAATCACGCGATGGCTAAATTCTTCCAATCATATATTCATTTAACTCGTATCAATGTGGCATTTCTTTGACAAACAATAAGCGCATTTGCAATACGTATTCGATTGGCGAGTAAGGTACCTACGGATAATACGGCCTATACTAATACCACGGCCTATACCACGGCTAATAATGCCTAAATAACAAAAATCGTATTTAAAATACCCGCTCACGCTCAAGGCCACATTCACAGATGCCTCTTGCACGAATAAGGTAAATGTCCCAATTATTGAACAGCTAAGGATCTGGGGGATTGAATTCGGTGACAAAAAAAATATAAAATCAAGAAAAAACCATCGCTTTCAGGTTCAAATGATACTTTGATATTTTTACTTTCGAAAAATGACCCTTTAAATTATTTTTAAATGATTTTAAATGAAAAAAAAGAATAACAATGTGAAGAATGCAAATGTCCCAATTATTGAACACTGGAAGTGCCTATGTCCCTAATATTGAACAGGCATGTCCCAGTTATTGAACACTCTCGAGAATTCTTTTTCCGTTCTAAAAATATTATTTTGGGTACAATATTGAGAAATAAAAGCAAAATGAAACACTTAAATAATCTTTTGTTAATCATGTAAAAATACAAAAATATATATTTAGTCTCTTTTGAAAGGTTTTTGGTTCATTCGCATTTGGTTTGTTTTTGCTTTTCAACTCGAACTTTATTTTCTTTTTCTTTTCAGCTTCCTCGTTTTCATATTCTGTTTTTGTTTGATTTTGTCGCAGCTTGGCTCTCTGAAATATCGGAGAGCAAAAAATATTGAACAGTAAATTCGTATTTTTAGGTTACATTTAGGTTATATTCTCTTTTTACTTTCCTTTTTATGTTTATTGCACGAAAATACAAATGAAAAATATATTTGACGATCTTAGAGTTATTATTAAAAGAATAGAGGTAAGTTTATTCAGGAACTTACAGTTTTTGTTTGAATAAATCCGATTCACACGATCTGTCACACGTTAACTGTCTCGATGTTTTGATGGGTTTAATGACGCCAACTTGGAGAATTCGAGTGTTCAATAATTGGGACACACTGCATTTTCTATGTCCCAATGATCGAACACCGTATTTTTTAACAAATAATTAAATAAAGTTTTTTCATAAAAATTGTAATTTGTAAGAAATTTTCTGAGGAACCTGAAACGCCTTTACTTTTTGAGATGCGACAGTTTTTGAATTTTTTATGCCCTTACGTATGAAGCGGCGCGTCTTAGCAGAACGATAAGCAGTTACCACGAGACGTCAAAACGAGTCACCGTTGCTGATTAAATAATTTTTTTCTCTATTAATTAAAGCTTTTTTTGCATAAGTAAGGTAACATTTCAATAGCTAAAAGTTCCATATATGTAATGAAATTTTATAAATAAGTAAATGCATGCAGGTGAATGAGAAATAATTAGAATACAATATAGTGTTCAATAATTGGGACCTGTTCAATAATTGGGACATTTACCTTATGTCGCTACAAGTTTATGGAGGCGCCATATCCCGCTCCCCGCCGCTGTTGTTGCATCCATTATGAGGCGCGACCTCGAACCATCAGTAATAAAAATCGGTCCGAATAAATCGTACCCTCTATATGTCCCACACATTTGCACCTCATGCATAGATAGGTATCATACGCGCATAGAGAGCGGTGCTGTAATCGTGGCAACAGTACGATTTTCCTGCAGTCATATCGTTGAGCTTCCTACGATCCGTCTTTCGCTATATATTTATGTAAATAAAAAAAAAGCGTGAAAATGTCAACCTAAATGCGATACAAAGGAAAGTTTGCAAGACAATAGGCGCTTGCTAAAAGACTGAAATCTGTGGCAGCCATGTGTCAAGCAAATGCGGCTAAACGCGATGAGAATAGCCATAACCTCAACGATCAGTAACAAAAATTCGCGGTCGAAGGACGTCGGATCGTGGATTTACAACATCTTGCCGACAGTTTAAATTGTATTCCCTGTAACAAATACAAATACATGCATAAATTGAACAAATTAAATTTGTTTACAGAAAAAATTTAAATTTAACACGCGCCGATCAGTTGGCTGCAACGTACACTGTTGCCATTCCGTTACAGATGGTTGGGCCCGAGTTCGGTATGGAATAAAATCCCCAGTTTTCATAAATCGATATCTCCGAAACTAAACGGTCAAAGTTTGTCATTTTTTTAAAATCAATTCTGCAAGGGTACTGCGTACACGTGTGTTTTGTTTTATTTTAAAATCTTAAAATCCGCTCAGAATCTACATCGAGAAATGCGAGCGAACTCCTATCGGATTACGTGTTCGGTATAGAGATCGCGTACAAAAATACCCATATTAAATTGCAATTATCTCACGAACTAAACGGTAAATCGATTTGAATTTTTAGGCATCAGTCTATGGAGGTCATATCTACACCATACTTCGATTTCAGTCAACTCCTAAGAATTGAACAAAACTACAGAACTACCTACATTCAAGCTTCGATGATCGTAAATGTTTGAATAACGTATCGTGTTCCAAATATCTCTTATTTTTAGGGGTGTGCGGGTAGCAGAATTGGTCGGGTCGGGCCCGGTCGGGTAATTAGACAATGATCCGATCGGGTACCCGAGTTTTTCGAGTTCTCGTCTCACTTCGGGTACTCGATAAGTCGCGGTGATGGAACAAAATTTCGTTTCATAGTACAGATAGCGCCATGGAAACGTACCAAAACGGACGAAATAGACTCCAGCTTTATGTTCTCTACCCTTCGCCGATAGGTTGGAATTCATAAGAAATACAAATAATTTTGGTATTTTTGTTATGTATATATTTACATTTTTTTCCGGCAAACTTCTTTTAACACACTCGCATGTCAGGAAATATCGAGATATTTCAATGTCGAAAAACTGAATACCAGCAAGATTCTTCATCGAATTTTCATTAATTCTGTCTAGTGGTAACTGGTAATTTCGGCGATTCATTCTTCTTCATTTAATTTTTTGTCATTTTTTAATTTTGTTTGCAGGTAAAACTTGTTCTTCAAACGCTTATATCTCTGAAACTAATCAAGAAATTTTCAATTTTTAAATGTCAAATGGAAGCTACATTCTTCTCGCTTCGAATAAACGCAAGGCGTTAAATCTTGGTCTTTTTGGGTTTTTTCCATTTAAAACCCACGATAAAAAAAACAAAACTTTAAGGCGTTCGCCGGAACAGAAGATATTCATTGTACATTTTTTCCTTTCGCACACTTTTTAGTGAGTCCAAAAGACAACTTTCCCACGCTATTACGATACGATTCGCCAAAAGTGACCGTTTTTCACTCCAGCCTGGCACACACACACACACACACACACACACACACACACACACACACGCACACACACACACACACACACACACACACACACACACACACACACACACACACACACACACACACACACGCGCGCGCACACGCACGCACACACGCGCGCACACACACACACACACACACACACACACACACACGCACACACGCACGCACGCACGCACGCACGCACACACACACACACACACACACACACACACACACACACACACACACACACACACACACACACAGGATAGAAAAGTGAGACGAAAAAAGATTTTATACAGTATTATCGTTTATTCGTTTTATCGCCTTCTTCGAGTTTTCGTTTTCTCCCATTATTTGGTCGATACACCTAAATAAAAAATAAATATAAATAATAGATACGGATCTCCGAGTCGTTTACAAATATTCGAAGTTTAGGAGTACTTGACGCTTACGAGTATTAAAAATTTCAGAGTACCCGATTACCAAATTCGGGTACCCGATAGTGGCGGGTAATGCCAAAGAGTAATCCGCCGGGTACCCGACCCGACCCGAACATCGGGTACCTGAGTGAATCGGGTACCCGTACACCCCTACTTATTTTGTTTTTCTTACATACGTGGTCGACGGTTATTGAGGAAGTACGTGCACGAACCTCCTCATTAGAAAAAATTGATTTTTTATTTGCTGTTTTAGAGACATAAAACAAGACGTTCGGAAAAACTCTGCAGGCCTTACCGGCTAAATACAATAGTAATTAATTCACGAAATCAAGGCATTTAACCCGCAACATATAGGGAATCCGTGCGGATCGAACTTTAAAGCGGAAATAATAATGGTTCCCGATTAGATCAGAGCTATGCGAAAAGCGCCGAATAACAAGAAAACTGTCGCGAACACGTATGTTCCCATAAAAAATATAGGTTACGGGACATTTCGAGCAGATATAATCGATTCAATCGACTTCTTTTTGCGTTCTCTAGCCGCATCTGCCATCTCTCTTGTTACAATATGCACATTACACATACACTACAATACACGATTACACATACGGTAAACAAACACATGCTTGACATGTATCGAAAGCACCTGAATACAGCGTTGCCACGCATATTGCCAGAATTATGAAATGGCGGCCTGTGACAACTCAAGTCAAATCTGATTGCGATTTTACTTCACTTCCCAAAGTATAATGCAATCAGTTATCACATGCACTTCTAAAATAATTCTTTTCTGTATCATGTTTATTATTATACCCAAATACATTATATTTTGTTTT
>OZ023316.1:3607697-3715197 GCA_964007375.1 Ophion obscuratus | reverse complement strand
TCGGATGATACAGTAATTCTACGGGATCGTCGGAAATACTAACTAATTCAACGACGTATAGAAGAACGTGAATGCACTCGGTTCCCTGCTCTTTGAGGGCACGCGCCTCTGCAAGGGTGCGACGTGTTATTCTTCTTTGAAGTTTTCTCGAGAAACGAGCACCGTGCTTTATCGTCCGAGCAGTTTTACTAACTTTCTCCATTGGACTTGCATCTTCGAACAATGAGAAGCGTTATCTTATTAGTCAGATATTCGATACGGAAAGTTGAATAACATGTGCATGCAATTCAGGATTTGTGGCAAAATTGTATTGGCAGTGTGTCCCGTAAAAGCATGTTACATCGCTGTTGAAAAGTCACTTTTTTTCACTTTGTTTTTTAAACAATCAAACAAGTCCAACGGACTTGTCAATCTTACCATACCGACTTGCTTTGTAATCTTTTATTGAGACGTTTCAGTGGGCAAACATCTTTAAAAGTTTCAAAACAGTTGACTTTGTTCCTCCGCTTTTACTTTATTAAATGTTAGAATCTAACATCTTAAGAATATGATTGGAAAGCTTTTTACCAAAATTTCAAGTATTGGTGATTTTATAGCGTGTGCGAACATGATTAGTTTACGTTTGACGTCATCGTCGTCGTACGTGTAATTAAACGCAACGAAGATCGTTTCTCCCTACTCCGGTTATTGATTCAATGATTCGAAGTAGTTACTGCCAATTATGCATAGTGTGAAAAAAATTAACAGAATACCGAAGCATATCGGATTTAGTTGGTAAATTACTGTTAAACAATAGTGGACTATTTTTTTAAAAGCGTGCCATTTGTTCGATTTTGCTTTGAGGACAAAAAAAGAGAGGATAGAACTGCGCTCAGATTTGTTACCTTCGGTAGCTTTATCCGCGGGATCAGCTGGCAAATAATGGTCGATGTATTCATCCACGACGGTTAGTGCACCATCGAGACGATCAGCTGCTGCATCCGCCACTTGGCTACCAATCTGTGTGACACTACCTGCTCGTCTCAGCACAGGTCTCACAAATTTCTTGTTGAGGAATTGTCGGGTGTTCGAATACAGCTACATAAAGTAAGCGTAACAACAGCTCCATTTTCGAACGTTTACCAGGCTTTTGTTGATAAGAACAGTTAGTCGAAAAATACAATAGAGTCTTGCAAGATCTGAATATCGTGAAGCAGTTTTTGGAGAAAAAAAACAAACAAAACAAATTGACATAAAAATCTTATGACCGCGTATGTCTGCTACAAAAAAAACCGCTTTAAATTAAGACGAATGTTCTTTCCACTCGAGTGTAAAATTCCAAGCACTGTGCAAAAAAAAAACATTTAATTTAACTACTAATAGACCGCGTCCTTAACTCGGAGAAATTCCTAAATGTTTTGTCGGCAGATTAAATACTCGCGCTATAAAATGTACATTGAAAAATGCGATCTTTATGTACTGGAGAAAAAGAAATCATTGATCCAATATCATTGGTGTCATTGAATGAAATTTTGTTGATTCAATTGTAAAGTTGTTGGTGTAAATAATCGGATTTATGAGTCCAAACAAAACGCTATTGACTTTAATAACATCTTAATTTTTTTTTTAAAATCATTCACAAGATATATTGTTAGCCGAGAATAATATATTATTGCAACGATCTAAAAAATTATGACGAACAAATTATATAGTTTTGAATGCATTTTCTGCAACGAATAAAAAAAGCGTTTCAACTCATTACATGAATATTGTTGATGCGAGTACACAAGAAAAATTGAGTTTCGCTCGTTTGATTCAGATACAATTGCTGTTGAGTAAATATGTTATTTTATTTTTTGCACCTTATCTGATATTGATGTTCAAGTACATTATTCGTTAAAATATAAATATTTTATTTTGATCGAAAAATATTAAGCAAATGTCTGAATTGGTTGGACAATTATGCGAAAATGAAATTTGTTTCTTGCGCATTTGGTTGAAAAAACTCAACGAAATCATAGCCGCGCGCCGCCGAAATTATAGGTGCGAGGAAACCCGTAGTTCTCGAAGTAACCGCTAGAAGCCGCACGCGCGCTCGGTTCTCGTAAGCGTAGCGCGAACCGAGAATCTACTTAAACGCCGGCGAAACACTAAAGAGTATCGGTTCTTGGCCTGTGGCTAAGATCAAAGTGTAGTGTCTGTTGCTCAACTTTCTCAAGTGAGCAACTCAAATGCTCACTCTTTATTTAAGATTTAAAAACAATTGAAAAACTTTCAATTTTTTAAATAAAACGAATTTAATCAAACAGTTTGTTGTGACAATTCTATCCTATTTTAAAGAACCGCAAGCGATTTTTCAATTTTTTTTTAGCCGTTCTCGTGGGTGTACATTTATTTGAACCAACAATCAAGAAATGTTAGCAAGTGCACATAGAATCATATTAAAAACATGACTTCACGAATTCACAAATATATTCTTTTGATTGGAATGAACATTTATTTCATCGAATATTATATTTTTTTTCTACCAGAGACTAAATGCGTTGCTACAGATGACACCTGTACTTTGTGGCAAAAAATACCATTATTTCGCATCCATATTGTTGATATTTCAATCATGATATACGCATGTCTCTATCTCATACTAGTTGCATGATATTGCATTTTTCATATTGTACGTAGTACGAAAATGTTACGTCTCATGGCATATTCGTTTCGATTTAGTAAAGAAATAATGTATTCTATTGATTACATTTTTGTACGAAATAAAAAATGTAGCAACCGCTTAATTATTTCATCCATATATCTACGGATTGTATATAGAATGATTTCAATAGAATATCATTTTATTTGATGGATAATGTAGATATTAAGAGCACAGAAGAGATTTTGAAATAAAATAACATGTTATTCAAATCAATCACATTTTCCAACATTTTATAGTATTGTAACAATCTCATATATGGGTGGCACTCCGCGGTCAGACATTTATTTGGATCAATAAATATATTTGTTTTAATTCAATTTTTTTTCTCAATGTGCCGGCGCAAAGCTTCAACAAAGGACGAGAAAACGCAATGAAAATGCTACAAGTATAGTTTTGCTTTGGTTAGGAGGGAAACTTACGAGTTGCGGAGGAAAATGAACGGCGGGTACTCTTTGCTCAACAATGTCAATGCCACGGCAAATTAACTGATCAATCATCGTAATCGGTCCATCGAGAGCAAAGATCGCCGGTCTAGCCGATTCTGTTGCTACCGCGAGAGAATGCTCGGCCGTGTCGAGACTCCAACTCATCAACGAATTTGAACGCTGTGACAATGTTTAGATAAACATTTTCAACACTTTTCATTAATATCGAGCGATGGGAAAAGAGGCGAGAGCATTGCACATTAAATGATATACATAACACGAGGCTTATTAAGGCATAACGGCAAATCCTCTTTTCCCTTTTGTTGCATAACCTTATTGCAGTTAAGGGGTAAGGCCACTGTACATTTTTTGAAAAATCGATTTTTTTTTATTGGCTTAAAAAATAGTTTAAACCCTCTAGAATAAGAAAAAAAAGGTCCTGTGCGAAAAAAAATTTGTTGTCCTTAGGAAATGAAGGTCGCCGCCAAGCGTGTCAAAACCCAAACAAACTTTAAACGCGTTTTTCTCGAAACATGGTTTTTCAAAATGGCACGCAGCATAACTCGAACAATTTTCATTTTTTTTACTTGAAATTTTAACCAGATGTGAACATTTACATTATCTTGAGAATGTCGATCGGAATTTTCAAGAACTTTATTTATTGATTTTTTATTAACAAAAAACTTGCCGTTTTTTTCGTCAAAAATCAATTTTTTTTTTCAAACGCACGCCAAATCCACAAAAATTGATACTTTTTAAAATCCGATCGACATTCTCTAGCTATAGCCCTCTAGATTAATGGTTTTTTTTTGTTCTAGATTCAAAAGTGCACCAGTGGTGCTGCGTGCCGCGGAGCCCTGGAAGCAAAACATGTCCCGGGAAGATAGCTGTGGAACCGCCATTTTGTTTTTTTTTACTGTAAAAAAATTTTATAATAAAGTTTAATGTATGCCCGATAACACCATTAAAAGTTTTTTTTCAAATACCTTCAATTTCGGGAGCAAAAAATTAGTGAAAAAACCTTTTTTTTGGGCCGTTACAGTGGCCTTACCCCTTAATGTTGATCTTTGATTGAATATTGATTGATTTTTAGCACAAGTCTCGAGCCCCGATCCCTCTAGACGAGAAATTTATGTAGACGTAAAAATTCACACTATTATGCGTGAGGCAATTTATGACGAGTCAATAATTTCACAATGCCACTTGAAAATGTACACATTTTAAGAGTTAATAATTTTTGAGCTCTCTTTGTTTTAAAAGAGATAATAATGAAGTGAAATGCTCAATTGAAGGTGGTACCTTAATCTTGTTGTAGACATTTCCGGCAATGTGAATGCCACTCTCCACGATCGGCAGGCTCGCAATCCTCGCGACAGACTCAAATTGCGATACATCCGAGTGTCGTCTCTTTACGTACGTAGGTGACATCGCTCCTACAAATTGATCATACTACAGAAAAAAGTCACGCCGATATATAGTAAGCAACGATGAGAGGTGCCTCGGGACAAGTTGTTCAATTTTGTTCAAATGAACTTTCGTGCATACTCCCGTCTCGGGACTTGTCCCGAGAAACATCATTGCAATTCCGTTAACGAGACGTTGACTCATCGTTCTTTTTTTCCTGTGACTACAACGAGAAAGAAAAGTAAGCACATATGACCTGATATCATATTTTGACGAGTTGTACGGGAAATGTGAACTTGAGGGTGTATGTGAAGAAAATCTAGCCAGAGAGGGGAACATTTCGAGTTCTGCTTACGCGAACGAGTGTGGAAAGAAAACAATTCTTATTGGATAGGCTAGTTTGGATGAATTTTGTTGACAAGTTATTCGTGAACAAGTGAATTTGAGATTTCTTCAAAAGATGATACTCACGAAAATTGCAAAATGGCACGTTTCGCGCAAAATTTCGAGGCGCGTCAAATAGCGCGATTTTGAACTTTCAATGCGTACAATAATTATGCCGTAAACGGATCGTTATGACAAAATTGAGCGCCGCGAACGTCGTTGTCACGAGCGCGTTGCCGACTGCGTGTTCGAGAAGTTTTCACGTTATCACATCGGGCTTGACCTATGACACCCTTCGATTGTCAATATCGAGCATATCGCAATGAACAAAAAAGTGAATAGGGTTCTCTCGTTAATAATCGTTCGAGTGTTGCGCGACGTGTGAATTAATTAATGTAGGTTCGATTGAACAGCAATCTGGAATAATGGATCGAAATATTTGGCTCACAGCACATTTTTCATTTGCCACGTATCTAAGCTTAGAATTGATAGGTCAAAAGTTTTCCATAGTATACATTTTCTCATCTTCAATTTTCATTCGTAGTTCGAGCAAGGTATCACTTTCAAAATCTAATTAATTTCGTAGTAGAATTGGTACTTTCTTCAAAGGTGATCAAGGCTATAATTCTTAAACCGTAATAACAGAAAATTTAAGTTTTCTCGATTTTGCACAGTCTATTATTGATATATCTCTGCACAGGTCACCCCAAGTATGAGGGCTTTTCTACTCGGTCAAAGTCAATATTTATTAGCCTCATTCGCATTCTTATAGATTGCATCGCGTTAAAGTTTTCATTCCTCCAAATTGATTGAAATCAGCGTCTGTTCTACTGGCACTGTTAATTAAAAAAATCTTTTGCATCGATTAGCGTTCCGGGACGGTATCGGTGAAAACATTTATCAATTTCATATCGGTAAAAGTAGCTCCGTATCTTGATTCTGTCGAGGATAGTATATCGATAAGATTATCCTCTGCAGCGACAACGTAGGTGAGGAATTTCCTTTCATAACGTGGAACGAAACTCGTCCAAAGTGCACTAGCTTTTCCGATTAAATCATACGCGATCATTGTTCAACAATGATTCTTCATTCTTCAATATTTGAATATTAATTTACTCGTACAAGTGGAATACTGGATGGACATCTGATTATTTTGTATTTTCAATTCTAACCGCGGAAAATTTTCATTCCCGAAGCTCTCTCTCTCTCTCTCTGGGTTTAAACAAACAGGAGACATAAAAACGTGGCTAAGAGTCACGAAAGAGAGATAACCTCGGCATAAAACGACGTTTAATGGTGGAAGAGGGGTTCGCGAGCGTGCTTGCACAAAGGTCAAAACGACACTGTCTCTAGCTCGATAAGCAGACGATAAGCTACTAGCAACTTTAACCGCAACACGTGAGAGAATAACCAATTATTTCGATCGTATCTTAGTCGAGATGTATTATTTTCATCTACGTGTATTTGCGAAACTTGCGCGATCCCATTTGTCTACCTTTCATAAATACTAGGTATTTGTAAAAGCCGTTTTTTTTATCGCTAACTGGTGGATTAATCATTGACTGAATCTATCGTTATCAAGATGGCATCGAATGCCATTGATTATAACATCCGGAAACAACGTACCGAAAAATGTCCTTTTATGCGCATCCGTTGTGTTCAATTCAACATAAAACATAGAAAACATTCGTAGTAACAAGTCAAGTTTATTCAAAGTTTTCTCCCGTTGAAAACAAGTATTATTTATACACTAAGTGCAAAAATTACAGGATCACTTTTTTTAATACGAAAAATAGCCCCTTTTTCAAACGGCTGTAACTCAGTGAAAAATGATCGAAAAAAAAAGTTAAAGAAAGCATTTTGTAGCGTCAACCTTTAACTGTAATAATCTGATTGTAAAAAAAATGTATCGTTTTTTTTTAATAAAGATATTTGTTGCTAAGCAAAACAAAACATAAAATCAAAAAATTTGCTCAAGTTTGACAAGATGCACGGGGAACACAAATTTTGTTTTTCAAAAATCTGTGCCGACCATTCAAAAGCTTGTTCCTTTTCCTACAATTTTTGTTTACAAACCTCTGTACGATTTTTTTTAGCCCAGTTATCGCAGCTTAATGAAAAAATGCATTTTTCCACTTTAACCTGTCATAACTCTGGTCCAAATAATCGCACAGCATCCAGATTGAGATCGTTGGAAAGCTTGGTTTCCCCCCTAAAAAACTGTTTACTTTGGATATTTTTTGAATTTTTTTTTCAACATCATAAAACTTATTGTTTAAAAGTGTGTAAATTGCCCGTTTTTACACTTTTTTGTTTATCATGTAATAACATTGTAACAAATGCAGGGGCACCAAAGGTTTTTGCTTTTTTTAGTTAAAGGTATGTAGAAATACTCCACCAAATTTCAGATCGCTGCCTTCATTCTTTATTTGGATTGCAGTTATATTAAAATTTACACCACAAGTGTAAACGTATTTTGAGAGAAAACATTGTGTTGAGGCAAAGAAATGTTCGCACAAAAAGTTATGTGCAAAAATTTCTTTGCCTCGAGGCAATGTTTTCTCTCAAAATACGTATGAACTCACTTTTGGCGCAAATTTTAATCTAATCATTTTGAATTTGATTTTAATTTGTCTTAAATACGAAAAAATTCACAACTAATTTTGTGAATTTTTTTGTATTTATAATTTCTTGTCAATACATTTGCATTCACAGATTTTGATGTGAATTTTTTTTAATTCACATCAAAATCTCGCGATGAGCGCGATCTGCCATTTGAATCTTTGGACAAATTTTTTCTTACTGATAGTTTAATGCACCAAAACTTTATAAATGTTATTTATTTTTATAATAAATTTAACATGTCATAATTCCATTTTTGACATTTTATTTCAGCCTGAATTCACCCGTGATCCTTCCCAGATTCCTCAATGATTCCATGGGGAATATATTTAGAGTCATTAAAGGATTCGGTTCTGGATCCCTAATGGAATCCAGTTTACGGATCTTACATTTAGTCTTCGAATCTGATCCGATATCGGACTAGATCCCGACTGGGAGCCCGGGATACAAGTCAGAATCCAGCTGTATCCCTGCCAAAATTTCTGCACGGGTACCCGCGCAGAGTGAAATTTCTCGATTTTCAAACAGAAAATTAGAAAATCACGAAATTTTGTGTTCTAGGGTTTTCGAGGTCGCTCATTACGAATCTGAGGTTGAAATAAAAAAATTAAAATGGCGGATCCAATATGGCGGATGCGCCATTGGATCCGCACAACATATTGGATCCGCCATTTTTTATTTTTCTATTTCAACCTCAGATTCGTAATGAGCGACCTCGATAACCCCGAACATAGCGTTTCATCCGATTTCGAGTAATTTTTGCATTTCGATCTGCCATATTGGATGCGCCTTTTTTTATTTTTCAATCTTAATCTCACAAGGAGACGGCATGACCGTGGGGTCGGGGATTTGGCCGATTTTTTTATGGTGAAAGAGGACCCCTAGCACCTCACGTGGTTGAAGTACGAGGACGCACTACTCGGAAAATTTCGAGAAAAAACTATTCAAATTTTTTAGGCGACTTATAAGTTTAAAATATCAGGCACTTGTCGAGCCGCCGTCTAGTCTAGACGGTTAGTGCTCGGTCTTTTGCGCAGGAGGTCTCGGGTTCGTTTCCTCCTTCGGATTTTCTTTTTTTCTTTTTTTATTATCCCAACAATTATTCAAAAAGTTTCTCATCCCTACATTATTTTATAAAATTTATTTACATTATTTTAATTTTTTAAAAATTATTTTCTTTTTTTCCATAAAACAATTTATAACGGTGGGTTTTTTATTTTTCATTGAAAAATATATGAGGAGGAACCTTGGGTTTTGTAATGAGAATAACAAAGTCGATTAGGAAAAATTCGACTTTTATTCATATAGTAATTATTTACAAAAACCGCAGTAGTAACTATCGTAGAAACAAACAAAGCAATAATTTTGGCGACATCTTGCGCAACATATGAAAGCGGATTTTTTACAATCGCAGGGAGTTTGCAATACATCCGTACAAAAACATGTTCTATTAACATTCATGAAAAGGTTTCTAGTAACTGATAATTTTGAGGCAAACCAGGCGTATTGAATCATGTTTCGGAATATTGATGACAATAATTGAATGGATTTTTATACAATCTTCCCGGGAATTAATTTTACGATTCTGCTCTAACAATTCGCTGCAATTTTGCAAGCTCTTTATGAAATTTTAAATTTGTCTGTAAACATTTGTCTTATCTAGAAACACTTTCATGAATGTTAATGGGACATGTTTTTGTACGGATGTATTGCAAACTCCCTGCGATTGAAAAAAATCCGCTTTTATATGTTGCGCAAGATGTCGCAAAAATTATTGCTTTATTTTTTTCTACTATAATTACCATTGCGGTTTTTGTATAGAATCATTAAATGGATAAAAATTGAATTTTTCCTAATCGACTTTGTTATTCTCATTAAAAACCCAATCTTCCTTCTCATATACTTTACAATGAAAAATAAAAAAATCCACCGTTATGAATTATTTTATTGGAAAAAAAATGAAAATAATTTTTAAAAAATAATGTGAATACATTTTTTTAAATAATGTAGGGATGAGAAACGTTTGGAATAATTGTTGGGATAACAAAAGAAAAAGAAAAAAAAAAATCCGAAGGAGGAATCGAACCCGAGACCTCCGGCGCAAAAGACCGAGCCCTAACCGTCTAGACTGGATTTTTTTTTTTTTTTTTTTTTGAAAAAATGTTTATTATGTCCGATGGTAGCAATACATTTATGGTTACAACAAACAAATAACACAAACCCGTAAATCTGATTTAAAATACTCATGACTGTTTGCTTACAGTGCTCGCAGTATTATAACTATTATCACAATGTGTAAGGCGACTTGACTATTACAGAAGATTGCTTAGGATAGTAACTTATACGTAAGAGGAAAAATCACAAGCACATTTAACTTTGGGAACACGAGAAAAAGTACGGATTGTAAGAAAAACCTCTGTCAACTTCTGGGTGTCAGTACTTAACCTAGGGACTTATAATCAAGCTATTTACATATTTACAGGGGTTGTTGGCTGGCCAGCTAGCGTACTATCGTCAGGGTGGCCGTTGCTGGCGAGACCGCGCGATAAGCTGGGCGTGTTGAGCCCGCCTTTTATTGAGCACAGCTAGGTGAGCTGAGTTTGAGCTTAGCCACCAATATCAGTCGAATTTAAGCATGGAACAGTCGAGGAAATCGCACGGCGGGATTGAAGGCGGGCCGGCGAATTTTTCGGGGTTATATGCATAATTATTATGGAACATTGCTATGCGTTTGTCCGCCTTATTTCGCCTCCAATGATATAAAAGCGGGACGTTGACAGCGTTTTGCAAAAGGCCGTTATTATCGCAGAACAGGAACGCTTGCAGTGTTGGGTAGCCGATTTTAATTTGCCGTTCTGAATCGCGCACGTCCTGATCCGGTATCGTATCCATTACTGCATTATTGAGAAGCGGTATCCGGCTAAAATAATTCCTTGTTAACCTCAGCGCAAACAAGTCAATTCTTGGGATGTTAGCTAAATTATATAGTGTACTATTACTGGCTAGATGGCGATAGTCAGAATGCGCGGACCGATATATTCGAAGACATATTCTGAGGCACTTTCTCTCAAACATTCGCAGTTGCTCGAACATAGTATGGTTGGTGGACGCCTAAAGACTTTACAGTTTATTTATGTAGAATTCGGTGTTTTTCGTTTGTGCCAGGGATGGTAGTTTCAATGCTGAAGTTTGCGCAACCTGCTTCATGTTTGGAGGACAGGCCACAGAGTGGCTTTCTGAACAGGATTGTCTCGCATTTCTGAGGACTCAGGTGCAGATTCCAGGCAATGTAGAATTCGTTGATCTTTTCTATAATATTTTCAAGCTCTTTGCGGACAGTTAGGGCTCGGTTGTTCTTAGTGTATACGATGACCTCATCAGCAAACGCAATTGCGGCCGTATTTGCGCCGTTGTTAATGCCGAAGAGCTTGAAGATAGCGCAGGTGTAGATATTGAAAAGGATTGGCGAGTTAACGGTGCCTCGCTGGAGCCCTTGCTTAATCTAAAAAATTTCAGACGAGATTGACGACCCGTCCCAGGTAACGAAAGTCTTGAACGATATCATGTCCCAGACTAAATAAATGAGCCAGTTCGGGAATTTTTTCTTTTGTAGCTTGAAGAAAAATCCATCGAGCCACGCCGAGTCAAATGCGTTCTCAAGGTCCAGTTAAGCTGCACCGACTAATTGGCTGTTACTGACCCATTTATTTAGATCAGAGAGTAATTTGTGGATTGCGTGGGTGGTGGAGTGACGGTGTTCAAAACCGAATTGGGTATGATATTATTGGCGAGGCAGAATGATGATATTTTAGCGTTGACGATGGCTTCGAAAACCTTGCTTAGACTGGGGATGAGACTAATGGGGCGATAGCTCGAAGGGTCGTTTGGGTTTTTGTCCTTTCTTAGAATTGGTAGAACCTTTGCCCTTTTTCAACCACTGGGGAAATAGTGGTGGTTGATCGCATTGTTAAATATTATTGTTAGTGCTCTGATTATGCTCGAGGGGAGGTGCTTGAGCACAATAGGAGGAATATTGTCAAGGCCACAAGAGGTTTCATTGGAGAACTTTGCAAGGACTTTGCGGACCGCTGCAAAGTTAGTGGGGGAAGTTAAGTCTAATGTGTTCGGGTTAACCGAGTTGTTAACGGCTGGGAAGGAAGTCAGCATCGATTTATTTGCTCGCAGGGTGGCGGCAGCATCTTTGATTTGGGTAGCGGAGGTGGTGACAAGGTTCGCAAGTTGCGTGCCTGTCTTGAGAGGTCGCGGTGAGTTGATAGACTCGAAATACGCGCCAAGGGCGTTGAGTTTGTCGGGGGCTGACGAGAAAATTATTCTGTTATTGGCTGACTGCGCTTCTGTAACATTGACTCTACTTCTCAAGGTAAGTTCCGGTCTGTTATTGTCGATGCGTATATTGTCTATGCGTATATTGTCTATGCGGATGGGGCGCCCGGGCCTTAGAAGTCGGTTAACGCGCGGAAATAATTGTTCAGAGACTTTGTAATTGATCAGTTTCAGCTGGTCAGACCAAAACTTTTCTGTCGCGCAGCTGAATTCTCGGCTAAGATATTCGCGGATCGAGCGTCGGGCCGCTTTGGCATTTCTCGTTATCCTATTTTTGCAGGTCGGGTCCACAATATGTAGCGAGTGCATTAGTGTGACTAGGGTTGGTTAATGGTGTTGTAAACGGTTAATACGTGACCTGCAGTATTTTAGGAGGTTGTCCTTGGGTATGATTTTGGGGACTGTGCTGTTGATTGTTTGTAAAATGTCGGTATTTATGAGAATTAAGTGATTAGAAGAGTATGTGGCTTCCGGATGGAGGCCGTGTTGAGGATCAGCGTTGTACCGACGTTTCGCAAACGTCGGCATCTAAACAGAGATGGAGGATATCACGTCAATCCTATTTGGCACACCGTCATCCCGGTTTTTTAATTGACCAGCTGATCAATTAAAACATCTGATTGGCTGGTGCAGCGATCCGAAACGATGACTGCAACTATATAAGGAATACCTGAGACACGAGAGCTTCAGTATCGGAGCTCTCAGCCCTGATGATGCAGACTGTAACGTTTGCGAAACGTCGGCACAACGCTGATCCTCAACACGGCCTCCATCCGGAAGCCACATACTCTTCTCATTACATAAAGAGCCGTGAAAGCCTTAAAACTAAGAATTAAGTGATTGTCAATATCTGGAATTGAGATGTTTTGGTTGTCAGGGAGCGTTGCTGCGTAAGTCTCAACTAGTTTCATTTGGAATCTTTCCCAGTTAGTGGCTTTGAAGTTGAATCTGAGCGGGGCGTCAGTTTGGATGGGCTTGTCTATGTGGTTATTGTCGAGCTGTATTAGAAAGGAGAGGGCTGCGTGATCGATATCGTATAGAAGTGTTTCTATTCTGTCGTTAGTGCTGTTAGAGATCGACAGTCTAGCGTCTGCGAGGCATAGGTCTAAGTACGCGTGCGCGGGGTGGTAGGTGGGTTGGGCAGGAGTGAATATTTTTAACTTAAGCTTTGCGCCTTGTCTGGCCTCCCATTGAGCAAAATATTTGCCTCGTTGGTTGTTTGTCCTGTCTCCCCAATCCTTGCGTCTAGCATTGAAATCACCAGCCATGATGTAATACTTGTTACCTTGGTGTAGATGTAACTTATTGAAAAGCGTGTCCAGTTCGGCAGTAAAAAGTGCACGGTTGTCATTCGTTGCATAGACACTTACAATGAAAAGTCTTTTAGCTCTTGGTAAAGCAAGCTTTATTATTGTAAACACCATAATGCTGTTCCCGGTCGAGGATGAGTGGGATATCTTTTCGAATGGGATTCCTTTTTTTATGATGATTGCAGTGAAGTTGAATCTATTCTTGCCGTGTTACGGGCTACTTGAGCCGAGATTGCATGCAATTGCTCCGATAGGAGGACTACTAGTTAGGTTTTTGAGTATTTCACCCAGTGGGGTTATTGCTTGGACGGAGGTTGTTGTCTGTGCCTGTTGGGTCCAGTGGAGGTTATTCGTCGTAGGGGCTACCGTAGGCCTCGCTGGAGGTTGATGGCGTGGGATTGCAGCAGATGAAAGCCTTCACGGGAGCGTTGGTCTTGGCGCAGTGGTGGACCTCGTTACTTGCGTGAAGGAGCGGTTCAGCTGGTTTGTCGGTTGCGATGTTGTGATGCGCTGTGAAGTGACCTCTGATTCCTTTAATGAGGTAGGATTTTGGTTTTCCGTCTTTTAGTGTGAAGGTATAGTATTCCAGTTGCTTTGTGCTGGCCTGCTGGATCTTTGTGTAGTGCTCCGCGGTCTGCGAGTATACGGTGTGAGACCGAATGCCGCTTTCGTTTGACTCGAGTATGATTACCTCCTCCTTAGAGATTGAGAGCTCATTCAAGATGGATATGATGTCCTTCATACACGTATTCATTAGGTAGATCGGGGGTGGCCTGCTTTTTTTTGCCGGAGTTACCTTACGAGAAGTTACGCCGTCGGTAACGGCATCTTCTTCCATATCGCTATCGTCGGATAGGGGTAGATATCGGTTGTCGCTAGAGGAGATATCTTCCTTGCCGGCTGCTGATGCGTTCGTATTGCGCCTTGCAGAGCGTTTAGGGACTTCCCATCCATCCGTCTGTATATCTGAGTTCCTGGGGCCGGAGCCCTCGTCTCGTTGGCCGGGCGACGACGTGTTTTTACGTTTTCGCGATGCTGTGAGGTTAGGAGTAACCGAGCTTTGTTGCTTTGCTTTGCTATGATCTTTCAGCGTTCTTTTGAGAAGGTGATCGGGGTGGATTGACCCAAGTCTTGGAAACGCTCCCAAACTGGTGTTGAAAGGGCCCGATTGTCCAAACACACTGGCTGCGGGGGCCGCGTCGCCCGGCGTGCGAGTCGCCAGTTTGGTCCGCGGCTGGGCCGCTAAGATGTATAGGTTATAAGTTGAACGGATTATATGCTATTGAGATGGCTCAACACGAATCCCTGGGCACTGTGAGTGATGCTCCAGCTCTAGGCTGTATTAGGATGTGATGGATTACACTTTGGATGCAGCTAGATACTGTCGACATTTTTTTCGACTGCAAAATTGCGGAGCCTGACAAGTGCCTGACATTTTAAAGTCATCAGGCGCCTAAGAAACTTTGAGTCGATGTTTCTCGGAATTTTCCTAATATTGCGTCCTACTATTTTGACCACTCGAGGTGCTAGAGGTCCTCTTTCACCACAAAAAAATTCGGCCAAATCCCCGACCCCATGGTCGTGCTGTCTCCTTGTCAGATTCGTAATGAGCGACCTAGAAAACCCCCGAACACAGCGTTTCATCCGATTTCGAGTAATTTTTGCATTTCGATCCGCCATATTGGATCCGTCATTTTTTATTTTTCAATTTCAACCTCAGATTCGTAATGAGAGACCTCAAAAACCCTTGAACACAAAATTTCGTGATTTTCTAATTTTCTGTTTGAAAATCGAGAAATTTCACTCTACTTGAGAAATCTCGATTTTCGTGCAAATTGACGGATCTTCGATTTTCTCGAAATAAACGGGGTTGCAACCCAAATAAAAAATAAAGGCAGCGATCTGAAATTTGGTGGAGTATTTCTACATACCCTTAACTAAATAAAAGCAAAAATCTTTGGTGCCCCTGCATTTGTTATAATGTTATTACATGATAAACAAAAAAGTGTAAAAACGGGAATTTTACACACGTTTAAACAATAAGTTTTATGATGTTGAAAAAAAATTCAACAAAATATCCAACGTAAACAGTTTTGTAGGGCGGAATCCAAGCTTTCTTCCCACGGTCTCAGTCTGGATGCTGTGCGATGATTTGAACCGGAGTTATGAAAGGTTAAAGGGGAAAAATGCATTTTTTCATTGAGCTGCGATAACTTGGCTAAAAAAATCGCACAGAGGTTTGTAAAAAAGACAATTGTAGGGGAAGGGACAAGCTTTTGAATGGTCGGAACAGATTTTTGAAGAAAAAAAAATCTGTTCCCCGTGCACTTTGTCAAACTTAAGCAAATTCTTTTGATTTCATGTTTTGTTTTATTTAGCAACAAATATCTTTATTAAAAAAAGACGACAATTTTTTTTATAATCAGCTTATTAAAGTTAAAGGTTGACGCTACAAAATGTTTTTTGTTAAATTTTTTTCCGACCATTTTTCACTGAGTTACCGCCGTTTGAAAACGGGCTATTTTTCGTAGAAAAAAAAGTGACCCTGTAATTTTTGGGCTTAGTGTGTATATACAGGGTGTCCCAGAACTTAACGTCAAGCCGAAACGGGGTGACAGGATTGATTGTAACCATCATGAGAAAAATCAGAAAAGAATAAAGCAGAAAAAAAATAAAGCAGGGCCTTTCGAAGTAGACAAATTTTGAAAATTTTAAATTCATAGTTTAATAAATAGTCTTAATTCTAGGAAACTTGGGTTTGTTTGGGTTTGTTTCACAATAACCAAAAAATGGTTACAGTTTGACCAAATTTCTAGGTTTTTCTTAAATGCCCATAATTTTCAAACTGCATGGGATAGATTTTTTTTCGGATTTTTCTCATGATGGTTACAATCAATCCTGTCACCCCGTTTCGGCTTGACGTTGAGTTCTGGGACACCCTGCATATATATATATATATATATATATATATATATATATATATATATATATATGTATATGAGGGCATAAAGTGTTACAGAGCAATAGCACTAAAACTGTTGATCATATTCCAAAATGTTTCAGACAAAAGTTTCAGTGTTCGAGAAGGCCGTCATACTGGGCCACCCAGATTTTTTATCAGTGGAGGCGCTGTAGCTACGTCAAGGTCAACCCCACTTTTTTACGTGGAATGGTACATTTTTTTATTCAACCATCTTGTGGAGCACTTCAAGCCGCATAAAAAAAAATTAAGCGGTCGAAGTCGTTCAAGGTCATTCGTGGTCAGTATCGATGATAAAAATCTAAAGATCTCGAATCACTTCCACATATTTGGTAGGGATCCGAGATATTTAGATTTGTATTTCATTTTAATAGGCGATCTTGAATGACCTTGAACGACTTTGAGCCCCAATGTTTTTTAAGTGGCTTGAGGTGCTCCACAAGATGGTTGAAGAAAAAATGTATCGTTCCATTTAAAAAAGTGGAGCTGACCTTGACGTAGCTTCAGCGCCTCCATCGGGGAAAAAGGTGGTCCATTATGACGGCCTTCTCGAACACTGAAACTTTGGTCTGAAACATTTTTGGATATGAGCAATAATTTGAGTGCTATTGTTCTGTAACACTTTATGTGCCTTTATATATATATATACATCGATGAATATTGAACGATTTAACTCTAGTGCTCCACGTGCGCGCATCAAGCCGCCGTTCTTTTACATTTTTATGGAGAGAACTGCGATTTTCGTTCGTTATTGGTAAGGAAAATATCAAAAAACAATATGGCGGCTACGATGAAGACGGGGGGGCTATGCATTATCTCCATATTACTCTCGATGAAGTATGCGCGGACTGGTGAGTGTGTGCTTTTATTTGTCCCGATAACGAGCTTGCGCATAATTGAAATCGAAAATGGTCAATTGTTTGTCAACCTGCTGACAGATTCGAGTTATCCTTCGATCATGGCGCCCGATCCTAAGGATGAGGCCTTATTGTCTTTTGATTTTAACGACATGGCGAAAATTGCTTATATTGCCCTTGAAGAAGAAGTCGATCATCCAGTATGTATCGCCATACTCAATTACAAAGGCAAGTGATTTACTTCGGAAAGAAATTCGGCTAGGCTTCAATGAGAATCAAATGAATTGTGTTCAAGGAACGTCGTCGAGGCTTATCTTTCAGTACAGAAAAATGTCTTACTCAAATTAATCCTATAGCTGATGTGACTTTTCTTCGTTTCTCCCTCATTTGTCCACTATTCCACGATGTTACGTCAATATTTTGCTAAAAATAACAGCAAAAACGTGGAATATTCTTCAATTCAAATAGCCTATGTCATTTAATTGTAGACATATAATCATTGCTGTTTTACATGAAATTCGACGGCAGGAATCCTAAGCCACAAGCCGCGATCCTAACATTTATCGAGATTAGCCAAATGACAATTTTTGCATGTTTTTTGTTGATTATTTAATCAGAGGATTCGCCTCCAATGATCGGACCGCTGAACGATGGCAAGAGTAACTATGTTCTCGGTGCTAATCTCAGACAAAATTATACCACCAAAGTGTGGTCCCTCTGGATCGATAACAAGCAAGATCACGAAATAAAAATGATGCAAGGTTATAGATTTCCGGTATACGTGGGATCTTACGCATTTGGAATAGTACTTGACATAGGAAACATCGACGATAATACACCGGTAATACAAGCACTTGAGAAAGATTGTACAATTGAGGTATGTATTTCGTATTGTGCCGATAATTATAGCTCTTTGTAAAAGTATGCGTAGAAAAACACCCCCCCACACACACACACACACACACATATATATAAATATATATATATTTATTATTTAAAGGAAAATCGCCCGGGTCGATCAAACTGTAATTACGTGGTGAGTGATGCTGATGGCTGGATGGATCACGTCGAGATTGAATTGGGCCCTGACGTGAGTTATATTTGCGATCTCATGAGCAATATCTACAATAATTAGCAACCCAAGCATTATTTTATTATCAAATATTTTCTTACTTAATAATAATAATAACATTAATAATAATAATAACAATAACTATTATTATTGGTAATATGTTTGTTCTTACGGAATGAGTCAGTGGGCCTCGCGGTTGTCACTAAAATGAATATTTTGAGCGAATTGCTAACCCGTCGATATAAAATTAATGTGTATAGTCGGGAGCTGAGAATTTAAGATTTGTCACGTTGGCTGATGAAAATTCGGAATACGAACGGAACGGATATCTCAACGTCACTGAGAGCCTTGACTTCGAAGTTATATCGACGTATATGCCGGAGATACGCGCCACCGTGAGTCATATATACGCATATCACTATATTTATTTGAACAAGCGTTCAAAAAGATCCAACGTTTATGTTTCGAATACAATTATACGAAAAATATAGTTGCATGATTCATATGAAATTAATGGTGTTGAAGTTTGCATCGTTGCGATGCAACGAAAATACTTTTTTATTTGTTTGTTATTCTTCATTTTTGATAATAAACCGGGTACTTTATTTATATTCGGCAAACTGTGCCTACAACGTTACATAAGAAAGGGCTACATGAATATCGTCGGAAAAAACACACATGATGGGAAAAAAAACAGGAGTGAGATTTCGCCAAAAACACACCTGATGAGAAAAAAAACAGGAGCGTGGTTTCGCCAAAAATAGGATTTTTCAGGAATATCTTGATGAAATATTACTTTTCAGTCAGCGGGGCGAGGATTTTCGCATTTTTCCCATCCCATCCACTCTTAATTTGACTTTTTTTACGGATGGATTTGTTTTGCACCAGTGCACACAGGTGCAAATGCGACTAGTTATTCATCATAAATTATGAATTAGAAGAAAAAAAACATACTTTTGTTGTATTTCAACGAAGGAAACTTCAACATCATCACAATGATTGGAAAGTTTTGTCTATTTGTTCCTACTGATTCTGAATAATATGACTTGTGCAGAATTTCGTTAAAGTGCCTGTTTACTTGTAGTGGAATGAGTTTGAAAAATCTTTTAGGATGGTGCAGGACACGTGGGCACCCTCGACATAGTCGTAAAAGTAATAGACGTGGCTGACATGCCACCCGTTTGGACACAGATAACCACGGCGGAAAACATTTTGGAAAAGACCACAAATGTAAAGTTTATTATCATTCGGATATTTGAATGAATTGGTGTCTAATTACATTACCCATGGAACTGATGTATTGTTTCTAACGAATGGGGTTTATTTCAGCGGATCCAAGTCTCGGCGGTGGACGGTGATGTTCATATAAACGCAGAAATCAACTATGAGATTGACTTAATTGATGCCAGTGAGCGCTCGTTTTATACCATAACGTTGGGGTTTTCGTCTCTCTGGACGAATAATAATATGGATTTTCATGTTTATAAAAGGGGACGAAAAGTACTTTATTGTGAACAATACAACTGGTGTAATCACAATCAATGAGATCAATCGAGACGAGCGTAATCAGGAAATTTTTCATTTTGTCATTATTGCGTACGAGAAATTGGATTCAAAATCAAGGATCAATGCAACTATTACTGTTATTGTCGAGGACGTTAACGATCATTCTCCCCTAATTACACCCGATATCCTTGAGATTCATATTGAAGAAGAAACATACATGGCTCTGAAATTTGAACCACCTATCGAGATCAACGATCCAGATCTGGCAAGTGACTTTGCCTGTTTTATTTTTTCATTATCTTAGCTCAATCGTTGACTCATGTCGTCATCGCGACCGATTTTGTACAGATTAAACATGGAATTATATATATTATATATATACACTGCCGGCCGAAAGTTTGAGTACACCCGTCGAAATTTCTTGCCGCACTAAAAGTTAGATAGCGGACTCAAAAATAAAGGTAATCAAATTTCCCAAGCGACGTTTTAAAGAGGATAAATTTACTCTGCCTCTTTAGAAAAAATACTATTTTTTGTGCCCGGTACGCCTTTTTGAAAATTGCTATTCTTCAGTTTTTTTGCACGTCTAAAACTGCCCGCAAGCTTCTGGCGAATTTCTTCCCTCGTTTTTTCTATGGCAAACTTAAAAAGGGTATCAAAACCTCCATTTTTGTTTTTTATAAAGTTTCGTACGATTTTTTTACGAACCAGTATTGTATTTTTAGCTAAAAAATACATGTTTTAGGAAAATAGGCGTAGTCCAATAACTATTCGGTTTCAGGGAAAATGTCAAGAAGGGGAAAAGTTGCATAGGTTCACACTGGAGTAGCCAGAATTTTTTTCGAATTTTGTTTAAATTTTTTTTTCCATAATTTTGACAGAATTGTTTTCACATTTTTTTCCAATTTTTTCAAAATATTATTTTACCAATTTTTTCGACTAGAACTTGGAGAATAATCCTCGGTTGAGTTGTTGTATCTCAGAGCCTATCGGGTTTTAGATAAAATATTCAAAGAAAAACTCGTATAGAGAAGGTAAGAGACGTGATTGATGATTTTTTTTTGCGTCAAAAAACAAGTTCAACATTTTTCTTTTTTTCTTTTTAATATTCGGACTTAAATTCGATAGGTCTTGAGACAGAACACCTCAACCGAGGATGATTCTCTGAGTTCTAGTCGAAAAAATTGCTGAATAATATTTTTTTTAATTCTGAAAAATTGTAGTTAATTAAAAATGTAAAAGTAAACCAATTTTCTTTCTTGATAGATTGTCCTAGACCCCATAATTCCCAAATGGAGCCCCTCCATTTATCAGAGTCTCGACCAAAAATCGTAAAAAAAAAATATTCAACAAACATTCTTAAATAATTCTGGCTACTCCACTGTGAACCTATGCAACTTTTTACCCTCTTAACATTTTCTCTGAAACCCCATAGTTATTGGACTACGTCTGTTTTTCAAAAATATGTCTTTTTTAGCTAAAAATGCAATACTGAGGTGAAAATAAATCGTCCGAAACTTTCTAAAGAATGAAGATGTAGCTTTTGACACCCAAAAAAAGCTTAAAAAAAGGCGTACCGGGCCCAAATGTTTTTTTATAAAAAAGCAAAATAAAGGTAAATTTGTCCTTTTTAAAACTCTGCTTGGGACATTTGATTATCTTTATTTATGAGTCCGCTATTTAACTTTTAGTGCGGTAAGAAATTCCGACTGTGTACTTAAACTTTTGGCCGGCAGTGTGTGTGTGTGTGTGCGTGCGTGCGTGTGCGCGCGCGCGCGCGCGCGTGTGTGTGTGTGTGTGTGTGTAAACTTCAACGTCTGCTACAAGGAAGTAATTGTGTCTACACTCCACCAGGGCGAGAATGCACAATTTTCCGTAAGCCTCATAGACGAATCAAAACACAATTGGAGTTCAGCCTTTCTCGTAATACCTACGAATGGTTATCAGAGTGGAACTTTCACCATTTCCGTTGCTGACGCCTCCCTTCTTGATTACGAGAACGACGATTGGAGGGTCATCGATATCCAGGTTTACGAATAGAAATATCCATAACGCGTCAGAGTTTTAACGACTGCTGAAGATATAATATATTTTTTTTACAATTACGTCTCACACGTTCGGACAGTTAAACGCTGAGACAAAGTTCTCTTCTAGCCGTTGTTTATTCTTACAGAGCGGAAGATGTTTTTTTTTGTCTTCGAAAACCTTTTGTCGAAGAGAAAACTGCATCTGCAAAACAGCTCCCTCTCTAGTACTCGTAGCGATCGATGTATGCTTTATACATCTAGGAATTGTCTTGTTCTTGCAATTCACGTGGATTTGAATCGTACAGTTGCAGGCAATCGAAGGAAAGAACACCAGCCACATAGGCACAAAGAATATTCACATACAACTGAAAGATTTGAATGACGAACTACCAGTTTTCGACAAGAATACTCCATCGAATGTCAGTATACACGAAGACGTTGGAAAACTCTTTTCCATTGCCACTGTACACGCTACAGACCGTGACGACAACGATATCGTAACGTTAGTATTAAAAAAAAAGTTACCTCATTCGAATGTTCTTTGATATAAAAATCTTTAGGCATCTGAAATGGACGGAGTTATGGCACTATTTTCTCGTAAGGCTGTGATGGGAGTTTGAAAAGGGTGCAAGCTCTAGCTTCTCTTGTTCCGTTTATCTAAAAACAAAACCTCGACATTTTTCCTTATTATCAACATTTACGCGGTTTGCGCGAATCGACAAAAAAAGAAGAGAAGATTTGAGAAATCGGATGCTCGAAAAAAAAACAACTATGTATTCGATATTGCTCGAACTTTTTGATTTTTCCGGCAATAACAAAACAAAACAAAAATATCCTTTTTTCCCATCTATTGTACCCACATATAAACTCGAGTCCAAAGCATTATTTTTATTAAAATATCTGTAAAATGTCAACGGGATTGATCGAGTATTATTTTGAGTTAACTGTTAACGACCATTGCGTAAATAAAGTTTTATAAAAAAAGGCATTGAAGTCTGAGATAAATGAAAAATTCAATGATCCGTGCAACTGGCTGTGTAGGCCACGGCATTCTTCAGTTCGTTCTTTCGATTGATTTCCATAATGCGCATCGTTGGCGGTAACTACTTCCAATTACTAAATCAATGACATTTTGCAGAAAAAACTTGTTAAAAAAGTTGTGCAAATAAAACTCGATTTGATGGATACTAAATTAATAACTTGGCGGGGGAGTAGCGCCGTTAGAGTAAATAACTCGTGCAAGCCGAAGATGTTGGCATGCGTGGAGGAATCAAGTTAGCACAGGCTATAACTTGAAAACCCAGCTATCATATACCTACGCTCAAGATGTTGCCGAATAACATATTGTCGAACAACAAAAAAGCAGAAAAGAATATCGTGCATCATGTAACATTTCCTCCATGACGAAATCCCTTAAAGTTCCAATCCTCCCCATTTTGCCCCCTTTATCGTTCAACTCTTGAAAAGTAAGTTTTGTTCTCGTTGTTATTATTCTTTTCTCATAACAGACACTCGCTGGTGGCTCAGTACGCGTTAACGATAAATGAAGAAACGGGGCAAATTGTCACTAATCAGGCTGGCGCTTTCGATTATGAATCTATGCCCATTGTTTTCGCGCAGATCGCGGCGACAGACGAGGGAAATCACAAAACATATACAACTCTCACTATCAACGTTATAGACGTCAATGACGAACCACCAAAGCTGTACTTGGTAAACCATTGAATAAATGATATCGGAGATTACAAATGTTCTCCACGATGATGTCGTCTATTACGATAAGGGGACATGTTTATTTTTGTTTGTCATTGCCATGTTACGAATGGATCTGAGCTTTTTATTATTTCTAGTCGAAAGAAAGTCCACAAGTTGAGGAAGAAATGCCACTTGGCACGCGATTGAATGTATCGATACAGGCGTCCGATATAGACACCGATGCGGAGTTGACGTTCGGGATCGATTGGGCCAACACCAGGGCCCAAAAAATAAGCGTCGATGTCGATGAATTCCATTATCGAGAGTAATTAAATTTCCTCCTTTGATACAATTTTGTTCGAAGATCAGACCTTTGGTTTCGACTTTTCAAACATATACGAGTGAATTTTGTTTGACCGAACAATCATCCGTAAATACGTAAACCATTTGTTGTTGCAGTCATTTGGAGATTCGGACAAGTTGGCCGAATGGAGAGAAAGACAAGAGAAAAGCCACAGGTGAACTAGTCATCACTGGTATAATCGATTATGAAAAATTCGACGTGATATTTCTCACTATTTCCGTAACGGATCAGCAAACCAAGCACAATGACAATGTTACTTCCGGTAAATCAAACTTCGAAACATCTCTCACATCTATTGATACGGCCTAGTGAAAAAAGTTAAATACATTCTGCGAGTAATATAACTTTTAGGCAGAATAATAACTATTATTAAACTTGAATAGTTACTATTGAATGTGAATAGTTGTGAAACTTGAAGAGCCATAGTGATTCTGTAAGCGCGCGCGCGTGTGTGTTTGTGTGTGTTTTAAATGTCATTATTAACTATCAACTATCATATTACGTATGATAGAAAATTATATTGTTTGCTTCTCGTTTTAGCCTCGTTGACTCTCTACATTCAAGATATCAATGACAACGAACCAAAATTTGTCAACATCAATGAAAAGATGGAAGTGAGTGAAAATCAGATAAGCGGTGCTATGATCGGTAGAATGACCGCAGTGGACAGCGATGGTCCTCTCAACAGCAAAATCTCCTATTCCATCGAGTACGTTATCTTAAAATAAGCCAGACTTTGCGAATAGGTTTGTTTTCTTTAGCGTTGAGATGCTTATTTCCGACAGACCGATTGAGGATACGAAAGACGATCTCGTAGTCATCGAGAACCTAACCGGAGTAATCAAGGTCGGCCTGGACAAAGGAATAGACGCTGATAAATACGAGTATATGTATTACAATGTGACTGCGAGCGATGGCGAGTTAAACAGTACGGTAACTGTAAGTGACGTAAAATCATGACAATACAAATGTAGGGTAAAATTAAATGATCTTGTCACGAATAAATATCGTTTGCAGATCAAGATATACGTGATTGATCAGAATGACGAGGTGCCTTATCTACTTGACGAAGAGTTTGAATCCATCATTTCCATACCGGAAAAATCGCCAAACGGCACATATATTACTACAATCAAATCTGCCGATGACGACAGAACATGTTAGTAGCGCACGGAGAACGTATTCTTCATAAAACGTGGCTTTCTTCGGGCTAAAATTCTTCATTCACTCATCCCTCTAGCACCCTTCAACAACGTGTCGTATTTGATGAATGAGAATTACTACGCACCAACAAAGTATTTCAGTATAGGAAGATCGGACGGGGTGATACGGGTGAATCTTGCCGATGAGCTCATCCTCGATCGGGATCGTGCTCAATCCAAGTTTACACTAAATTTGAAACTCCGTGACAACTATCTCGTAGACTTCGTAACGTGTAAACATAAATTTCTCCCTCTTACTCTCTCTCTTTCTTCATTTTGGTACTTGGAAGCTTGAAAAAAAGTCTCAATTGTTCGTAGCGAATTCGAACGCAATTGATCTGACAGTGACGGTAACACTCTTGGATATCAATGACCAAAAACCTGTTTTACCTGATATGGGTCAACCAGCAGTGAGCGTAACGGAAAATACGAAAAAGGTGAGAAGCGGCGAAATGTGAAATGACGGCATTATATATTCCTTGTTTATTTGAGACTATGATAATATCGATTTTGAAATTGTTCAGGGCGAGCGTATACTCATGATCGTGGCTGAAGATCTTGATGATCCAAACACCAATAATACCAAGGTTTTCTACGTTATAAAGAGTATTGTTGCAGCAAACGAAGAGCACGCCAATCTTAGCGCAAGTTACGAAAGCCTTTTCTACGTGGAGACTCGTGACGAAAAAACAGCAGACATATTCACCAATTACGACTTGAAGGGATATTACGGCCGATGGATAATCGAGCTTTACGTGAGTTTCTTTGTCTTCACGTGAGCCTTGCGCCAATATCTGCTATGAAAAATGTTCAATATATACGTGTATATATATCTGTTAACTTTTAGTCGCAAGACTTTGGTACGAATCCGGGACCTCAAAATGATACACGCAATTATGTCGTGCATGTGAACGATTTTAATTACAACAAACCCGAAATACAATTTCCGAATGAAGCAAAAATACCCCTGAGAAAGGTGAGTCATACTCGTTTGGAGGATGTGAGACCTTCAAATTCATTTTGCACAATTCATTCTAATTTGTCTTTTTGTTGTGAAATTTGTCCTACTTTTTTTTGCTAAGTTCTAACTTATAGTACGGCTATATATTGTACAGAAAACGCACCGAGGTTGACGTAGAAAACAAGAAAAATCATTGGGAAGATAACAAAAGGCACATACATAAGAGATAATAAGTAAACCGACGTGTTCGGTTATTGCATTTGTTGAGTCGTATCTCGTATCGGTGTTTTATAAAACTATCAACTGTCGACTTGACAGATAGGCAAGATAGTCTCTTCCAAATCCTTCATTGCGGATAAGTCTCGAGTGTGCGTGTATATATTGTAACGGTACATTACGAATATCGAGACCATGCGAGCAAGGTGAGGTAAGTGAGCTGGCATAGCTTAGTGGTCAGTGCAGTCGACCGGCAATTGAAAGGTCCCGTGTTCGAATTCCGGCCCAAAAGCACACCGCATTTTTTCTCGGGTAGTTCTCTTGGGTGTTTTTTTCGGGGGATTAGAATATATATATTGTATATTTGTCAAAAGGATGTTAAGAGGACTTTTTTTAAGCCCTACTGCTGACCATTGAAAATAACACTAATAATGCTGTTGAAGCGTAAACTGTACCCAAATTTGGTGTAGGTACATTTTTGGTGATTATGTAGAGAAAATAGTTAATAACGGTAGATATCAGGACATTGAAAAAAATGGCTTAAAATGGTTGTTGTCCTGACAACAACCGTTCGCAGAAAAATAGTTGTCCTGACAAAGACCACTCGTGGAAAAAGAGTCCTGATTCTTTTTGTGCGAGTGTTCGGGTTGTTATCAGGACAGCGTTAGAATTTCTTCGAATGGTATTTCTCAAGCTTCTTTATTGGCGAGTGATCGGATTTTATCAAAACAGGCTTAGTAATTGTAAGAACATAAGCATTTCTATCATATTTGTTAAATGAAGATTCATTTCGAAGACACTCCGGTCACCTCCTGCCGATCTCCGGTTACCCCGTCATTCCGGGTCCGTGACTGCCTGATCGTCCCCCGGTCACCTCGTCATTTCGGATCCGTGACCGGTTGACCATATTACCCTCTAGTACCCCAGCTCGAACAAGCTGCAAGGGCTTGCCTTCCTTCTACGCCACGCGCCTCAGAAGGACCCGACACCTGAAGCTCATCCTCGCTACCCTCTGACTCGGTATCGCTGATTATTCCAAGGCTTTAGCTTTTTGCCCGGGACGACGACACAGTACGACTTCCGTGTGAGCTGAGCACCCTTGACGCCCTTAATGATTTATCTATCGCGGCCCAATACACTAGTGATGCGATACGCCCCAGTGTACTTTGGCAACTTTTCACTCGCACCATTGTTCGTACAAATTATGCGTCTAGCTACAACGATCTCTGCACAACTAATTTTCCTGGGAGGACCTCTCCGCTCATTGAATCTCATCTCTTGCTCGCTTTTATTTCGCCGAATAATTTCTCCGGCCGCCTCTCGAGTTTTGTCTCAGTCGCCGTCATATTGAGATTCTCCTATGCTGGGTGGGGTAAAAATGTCGAATGACCAAAGATAGAACGACAAAGATTTCGAAACGACAGAATTATGAACTCTCAAAATAACGAAGGTTAAAACATTCGAAATTTTTTATCTTTCGACTGATAAAAAACTCGAATGACTATAAATCGAAATATTATTTATTGGAGAGGTAATTTATCCGAAAACGAATATTCAGATTGCCTGCAATTCGGAACATAAAAATATAGAATCCAAAAATGTAGAACACCCATATCTCCGAAACAGAAAATAGCGAGTGCCTAATATGCGTAATACCGTCTATGGCGAAAAGCAATATATCGAAACCCAAAATGTCGATGGCCCGAAATGTCGAACGCCGAAAGGTCGAACGGCCAAAATGGCGAACGTCGTGGGGCCCGTCACGTGGGATGACTGTCTTGCGATATTTTAGCCTACAGACCGCCAGCGCTATCTCGCAGCTTCACTCTGACGCGCAAGTAACGTATTGCCCGATTTCAACCACTCGACCACGGTCTTCCATACAGGCCTTGAAACTCTGGCGGCCGGGGTATGTCCTCGATTTGAAGCACCGGCCGTTTCGCCTAGTGACCACGAGTGTCGCTGCGATAGAGTGATGCAGGCTGTGCGAGAGAGATGGAAATCGATTGTTGACTCATAGGAACCTAACCTAGCTGTACAATTGGCTGGTGAAGATAAATTATGATATTCAGTGTCAAAAATGCATGATGGACCTAAATACAATTAAAAGTAACTTTATTGTAAACCTGAAAAAACCAAAAGACTATAGTTATCCAAGTGGGTACAATGAATATGAATGTTTTTTATATAGGTGTCAATGTGAGCTCGTGTTGGTCGAGGGGTTCGGTGCAAGCTTCGTAATGCTGCTTTGAGGGGTTCGATCCCTGTGCGCTCGGTTTTTTAAAAACATGTTTTAGCTTTTATAAAACAAATAGGATTTACGCGTTGTTTTAATAGACCGGGAAATAAGTGGCAACTATTCCAGACCGACGTGGAATCTAGACCGAAACACTTGCAGGATGTGTTTCTTGAAAATGAAACAAATACTTAAGAAACAGTGCTTCTTTTGCAATTCTTTATTTCCTCTTCGAAAAATTTTAATGCATGTCCCAAGAAACATTTTCAATAATCGCTACTTTGCAGTTTCCGAAACGGTTTGCGTTGGTAAATTTAAAAAAACACCTCTTTTCCGACTTTAAGCGAAGGACTCTCGAGTAGGATAAATTAAAATAATTCACTAATTTTGTTTTGTTTTCCAGCCCGGAAAGTATTAATTATAATGATTCCAATAATTTTTCATTTTTTCCAGGTTCCCGGCTCCAACGCGAAAAAAATAATTTCAATCATTTCCATAAATTGCAAAATTGTTTTATTGTCCTTAAAAAAATAGATTTTTTTTCAATATCACCGTTTTTACCAGTTCACAAGTAGAGCACGTCGCGTGTGGTCGCGTGAATCAGCGGTTATGTTTGGGTTTTGTTTACTTTTGAAATCTATTTCCGTCTCTCTCACACAGCCTGCATTACTCTATAGCAGCGATCCTCGTGGTCACGAGTTGAAACAGTCGGTGCTTCAATAAGAGGCCATCCCCCTCCACTGAAATTTTGAGCGAGTTTCCAGACCTGTATGTAAGACCGTGCACTCGACTTTTCGGCCGTTCCATCGCCATTTTTTTAATTCGGAGAATTGTCGTCTCGAATTATTTGGTGTTATGCATACAGGCCCATCGATTTTATGTTTTTCGATATTTTATTAAATCTGATTTTTGTTTTCCGCTAAATATCAGATTCCGAGATGTTCATATTGGTAATTGTTTTTTTTTGACTTAACAGACTAAGATTGATCTATCTATATTCAAACATTCGTCATTTTCGAATTCGACATTTTGGCCCATCTGCATATCGATCGTTCGACATTTGTCCCCCCACCCTCCTATGCTATCAAGAATTTGCAACTTGACCGCATTGCAAGTTTTATATACCAACCAAAAGGGGCACTTCCCGGTTGCCTTGTTAATTGTATTGTTTAATCTTCAAACTACTCGTGAAAATTCCTGACCCTATCTCCTCTCCTCATTCAAATTAGCCACTAATGCATTAAGAATCGTCCTATTGAATCACTCGATCTGACCGTTTGCCCTTCGATTGTGGCTCCTGCGGTCGCTACGTGCGTAACACCTCTTTCGTTTCAAAACTCCTTGATTTTTTCGATAGTGCAGAAACCAAAATGTTTCATCAATGGTGGTCAACAGTCGTTCAACGAATGCTGTTTTTGAGTGTTGTCACTGTTTTTGAAAATGCAAATTTCGTGAACGTCTCCACCACTACGAGCAAATACGAATTATTGCGTATTTTTTTACGAACGCTCCCAAGTGGTTTATATGTACGGTGTGCATAGGCATTGAAACGTTCTATTGGGTGTAAATGGTCTGGCCGCTTACCGGCTGGCTCCTTATTATAGACACACTCTAAACACGTGGCGACGTAGCATCTCACGAAATGCCCCAATTCGTTGTCGCATAGTCTGGCTATCTTTTGTCTTGCTGCTCTCGGCACGACCCACTTGACGCCATCCTCGGAGTTTTTCTAAACACCCGATTCTCCTTGAGATCGCAATGATATTTAATCCCGTTTTCCTCGGCATTTTTCGCTCTTCTCTATTTAGCACTGCATGTACGTGTCTTAATCGCCGATCCTGCAATTGAGCGATTAGCAGCCAATCTCCGAGTTCGATACATAACCCTACATTATCTATTGCGTTTAATTTGTCGTCGGTCTCGATCGAATTGCGACACAATGCGTCGACATGCGGCACTTTATTTCCCGGCTCTGTACTCGATAGAGTAGTCGTCTTCTTGGAATTGAATTTACCGCTACGCCGCGCGCAGCAATAAATATCTTTTAACAAAGGTCGCGCCCAACGCACTGCAGTCGCTTACGATTTTGAACTGGGCTTCTGGTAAATAAATCCAAAGTTTTTGTAAGCCTTTTTACGATGGCGAGCCTTTCAAACTCGTATGAATGATATGTTTGTCCTTCTTTAGTGGTTTATCGACTGATGTAAGCAATCGGTTTTAAATAATTCTCGATTTGTTGTTGCGGTAAGATACCGCCCAAACCTAGTTGACTTGCGGCCGTATGTAACTCAATCTCGGCACCCTGTTTATTCATAGCCAAGATAGGCCGAGGAATCAGCTTTTGTTTCAATATACCGGAGACATGTTGTCGCTCGTAGCCCTAACAGCAAGCTACAGCCTTCTTTGGCAATTGACCAAGGGGCCTGTCACGTCCTGAGGGAACGTGGGCATATATATATGTGTGATATCCATCTTTTTTGCCTACGCCTAGCGTAATACCACGGGATGAGGGTTAAAAAGGGGACGTGCTGGTGGAAGAGGGAATTTCAAGGGATTCCGTGGATGATCCAATTATTGAAATAATGGTAGTGATACTTGTGTTCGATTGACTCGTAATTTATTAGAATTAACCGTATGGGTTAATTCTATTATTTCTTTGGGATACAAATCGGAAACAAAATAAAAGAGTGTGTTCGCTTAGATTGGTGCGGCTCGGTGATGACCCAGTCGCTTGGGTGTCAGGTAGCGGTCGTAAAACTAAGAGTCCTGCGCCGGAGGGCCAGAAGCGCTCGCAGATGGTGTGTGTGTGTGTGTGTGTGTGAGACGGGTACAGATGTTCGACGATACAGATTCTAATATTTGTGTTTCACGGATCGAGAACGAAATTTACAATAAAGTAATGCACGGAATACAACGTCAAAGTTTTTATGATTTTCGCGTAACGTAACAGAGGTTTCGAAGTACAAGATGTTCCAAGCTTGAATCGTATGACAACGTTCGCGTTACAAAAGAGAACAAAGATTTTACGCGATGGATATCGGTAAGAGAACTCTAGGTCTGAGCTCGTTGGATTCTAATCGGAGACTGATGCGAGGAGAACTCGTTCGTAGTACCAGAAATCAGGGTGGGATTAATTTTTAGAGGAAGAAATCTTTGGGAGAGTGACACTTAGGTGACGTAGTTTTTTTGGATTGGTGGTCCAGGCATAAAGCGTGACCTGATTCGTGTGGTTGGCCGGAAGAAGGAAGCAAGAACGAGTTGTCGGTGTATTATTGGGTAAGGGCGCATATAATCGAGATCAGCGCTGCATTTCCAGGAATACAGCGTATCTTTTCTTATCGAGTATATAGGGAAACCGAGAGGAGACAAATAGGGCCTTGTTGGTGACGGAATGCGTCAGGCGAGAGAGAAGGACCTAGTTGGCCAGCTTGGGAAAGCGCGTGGCTTAGATCATCTAATTTTGTTACTGCAAGGGTCGGAGCCCCTTCTTTTGGAAGAATATATTTTTTTGTGCATGCAGAGGATTAGGCCGATACGCTCGTTCGGCTCTTGTGCCGTGAAGTCGCGTAGTTTCAAATTTTTACGACCAAGATCTTCGGCTGGGTTATGCGATACTCTCTTTGTGTATGGTCGCAATGTATTGGCCAGTCTTGGAATCTTGAACTCTCTGCTTCAATAATTGTTTATGTAAGGGGAAATATGGAGTGTGCAGTCTAGTTTGGCTTAGGAATATGTATCGAGATCTCTCTTTCCATCTTTAGCAGAGTTTCTCTGAAACGTGTCGCAAACTATTTCGCGGGGATGCAGTTACGCAAGGATGTGACACCTCCCCCCTTTTGGATCGAGCGTCTCGCTTGATCAGATTTATCGGGGGTTGCGATCGGGAAAAAAAAATACTGGCACGACAGCAGGAATTGGCATCGCTATTAATCGACTTACAAGGCGACTTAAACTTATTCGAAGATTGGTGTGTAATATGGTGGCATAACTTATAGTTATCCTACTCTTACGCGATACGTATGAATTTGATTATCGTATTACAAGAAAGTGTGTTTTTCTATAGATTTTCGTGTGAGTTTATTTTTTATATATAATGATATATACTCTAAAATGCATATATATGCTATTTCTCCGCTTTCTTTTTCCTTATACATAGGTGCTTATTTACTTATTTTACCTTATCCCTTACTAGACAAGGCTAAAAGAATGATGACAAAAAAAGAAATTATTAGCTTGATCAGAATTATGGTAAGTCTCCTCGTGCGAACTTAAGGGAAGGAACGCGGTTTCGAGGATTGGTTGCTTTCTTGGTGATCGGAGATTTCGGGGTACCGATCATGTGTTGCAGTGTTGGTCCTGGCCCTCTGGTTCAGCTGGAGGGGCCGACACGAGTTGATGAAGTTCTTGACCAGTCACTGCATTCGTTAACGTTTCCTTTTCGATCATTTAGTCAGGTGCATCAGGAGATATGTGACCGATTTTTGTACTGTACCGATGAGGTAGATCGACCAGCCGTACACAGGGCGTCGGCTGTTTGCATGGATCACCGTATCTATGAGGACCTTGATCGTTCGCGCGACGAGTGAGGTTCAGGTGAAACCAGCGCTTGTTGTACCGAATTGAATTTTTTTTGGTGCTATTCCAGATTGAGTCCGCTTGGTGTTATAGATTGTTGTTATCCACGAGATTTAACATCTTTTCCCCTTGATTGACAGTGTTTTAACCACTGATGCCCCGCGCCATACTGATTACGACAGCGGGTTTCTCTACGGGAAATATTATGCGTTCTTGTACGTTGTCGACATCTTCTGTGGAATGGATCCCACACGATGCTGGTGATCCTGGGTTGGTGTAACGCCACCTAGACTCCGTCGTCGATTTCGTGATTGCAGGTGGCGTGGCTTCGACCGGAACACGGATGAGCTTGTACCAGGCGTCTCCGAAGAGGTTAGAGGTGGGGAAGTAAGGAATTGCAGGTTGTTTGAGTTTTTTTTTCGGTAATATATGCGTCCGAGGAATAAGGAGATATATTTCGTTTCCACGAGTGACAGGCAATTGATCGTAAAATTCTTTTAACCTTATCAGATTTTCTTGTATCCTTATACATTGAATAGCGTGTACTCTTTTGCTAGCAAGTACCGCCATTTAATTCGGCTTCTTTACTAAATTGTATACAATTTGTCTGAGGCTTGGATCGCTAATAATAAACTATTTGGAACATTCGGCGCTCCTTTTAACACTGTTGCGTAGGCATATCGTAATATAATAATTTTATAATATAATATAGTGATTACGTATATGAATTTCGAATTGACGAAAGCTATTATATCTAGGTTCGCGACTGGAAATCTTTGTCGAATTATGAAACAGTTAGTTCGGCGAGTTTTGGATATACAGAAGTTCGAATGTTCTGTACTGAAGACACAGTAGCTAAAAATTTGATCTCTTTGCGAGTGCAAGGGTGATATCGTTAGATGTTACTGAAAAGGACGATTCCGGCCATCTGAAAAACAGGGTAATTATTATGACTGTTTATGAATCGTGGACTTCCAGCAATAATAAGGTAGTAGTGGTCGATGAGCTCGATCCACAGTCATATCCCACCATACTGACGACAGGGTTGATTAAATAATGAGCCATGCTGAATGGATAAAGATCATCTGGAAACAAGGGAATAATTATGATTAATCGGTTACTTGTTAGTTTAAAATTCGGGGTCGTCGACTCCGGTCGGTTTGGGTTTTCTTTTAGGCTTTATTTCGGCGTTGATGTGCGAATATCGTAATCTATTTTCATGCACGACTCGTGGCTTGCCTTGGTATTGAATCTTCACGTTACTCTTGTCCATTTTTTCCAGGATCTTATGAGGTCCCGTGTAATGATCTCCGAGTTTCCCTGGTTTGGGGCCTTTTTGGAGGAAAACAAAATCTCCGACTTTGAAAGTTTTGGGATTCGCGTTTTTGTCATAATATCTTTTCGAGCAATGTTTTGACGAGACTAGATTTTCGTACGCGAGGGTTCTGGTTCCATTTATACGGGTGATCAATTCGATCAAATATCCACGATACGTGGGTAACTGGTCTGATTCCCTAAGCGGTTTGCTTGATGGGATTCTTGCTAATTTACCGAAAACTACCTCGAAGGGTGTCTGTTTAAGAAATCCGTGTATTGTTTAAGAAATCCGGCTAGAGCGTGGTGAGATCTCTCAAGCGATCCATTCGATTGAAGATGAAATGCAGTCGTTCGACATCGTTTAATTCTGAATCTTTTTGCTACTCTCTGCATGAGACCGCTGAGGAAGTTACTCCCTTGGTCCGGCAGGAGTGCTTTTGGTGCGCCGAAGACGCATATGAACCTTTTTATGAATGCGTCAGCGATTGTCGTCGCTAGTGCATTCGGGAGTGGAATTGCAACGCAATATTTTGGCAGATGGTCTTGAATTGTAAGGATATATTCGTTTTTGTTGGACGTCCGTTGCATTGGACCTACTATATCCATTGAAATTTTCTCGAAAACCGTACCTGGGGTGTCTGTTATTATCATCGGCTGCTTTGTCTTGACTCTGACCAGCTTCTTTAGCTGGCATTCCAAGCATTGTTGCACCCGTCTTTGAATATCTGATTTTAAATCTTCCCAGATATAGTCGTGTTTGATTCTATTGTAAGTCTTGGAAACCCCTTCGTGACCCCCGATTGGGGAGTTATGCATTTCGTAAAAGATGGAATCGCGCTTTTCGAACGGTACGTAGCGCAAAGTTCCGAGGCAGATCAATATCCTAACCTGGGTGTTTTTGAATACGTCCTTTACGATATTCAGCATTTCTGCCCACATTAGGTGCTCAACATGTTGGTAATGGCAAAAGCTGATCGACTGAAGGTTGAGTGTTTCGCAAATCGATTTTAATTCTTTCATGCTCTGATTAACTCTTTCGATTATTAGAGCGAGCGATGCGGACTGCTCTTCCTTGATGACCAAAGCGATATGATATTTCTTTCCAACCTTTTTGCTGTAAGCTCGGCCTAAAGACAAATCTTTCCAGATGGGAAGTTTATTTGATTCTAGCAGTTTTTGTCCTCCAGGGTCACAAGGTTTCCCTGTCGAGTCTATGAAATAGACTAGATTGTCGTTTCGAAATTGAAACTGTTCTTTCGTACTGACACAATTAGCGATTTCAAATTCTGACCTTCTAGTTTCTTCGACTGGAGGATTTTCGTCAGAAAGTTTTGAGTCAATCGAACTGGAGTCTGAATCTGTTGGATCATCGGAATTAGGAATAGAGGAGTTTCCGGAATAAATAGCTGGAGGTGCTTTGCGCTGGTCAGGGATCCCGACTGGTTTGGGGTTGATGCCCTTACTGGGTCGCCTAACACGTGCGGGACTTATTACTTCGGCCTCCGTTTCCTCGCTACTACTTTCCTCGTCGTTTATGACTCTACGAGTTCGACGCGGAGGGTTGTGGGGCCTAGTGCGTGCATCTGTGACTTCGGACGCAGGCACGTTGACCCTTGTTGATGTTTTCTCGACAAGTGTGTCTTCCACTTGTCGATCGTCTCCATCTGGGACGGAAGGTTCGTCGCTCTTTGCTTGGGAGCGTGTGACGACGTTTATTTCATTTGAACGCGGTGGCGGGTGGATTTCCACCTGAGTGGTAAATCTCGTGGGATTTTCATCGCTGTCAGAAATTTCGAGTATTTCGTGTACTGCCTTCCGCCATGCATCGGCCGACATTTCATTTCGTTTCCGATCGCAGTGGGGAATGGTTTTGATCTCTTCCGATTTTTCAACTGGGTTACGCGACAAAGCGTCAGCATTTGCGTTTAACGTTCCAGGTTTATAAACGACGTCGTAGTCGTACTCGGAGAGCTTGAGTCGCCACTTTAGGACGCGTGTGTTTGCGTCTTTGGCGGTTTTAAACCAAACCAAAGGTTTGTGATCGGTGACGAGAGTAAACTTCCTATCGTAGATGAAGGGACGGAAAGCTTTCACGCTGTGAATAATCGCCATTGCTTCCTTTTCATACGTGTCGTAACGAAGAGCTGCGAACTACTGCGCCACGTAGTACACAGGATGTGTAGGCAATGGGTTTATCCTTGCCTATTTCTCCCTGTGAGAGGACTCCGCCTAAGGCGTAGCCCGAAGCATCTGTCGTTATGATAAACGGTTTTTCAAAATCCGGATATTGAAGGATTGGGGCTTCACACAATTTGACCTTTAGGATATCGAAAGCTTTCTGGGTCTCGTCTGTCCATTCAAAATCGATTTTGTCTTCTAGAAGATGAGTTAAGGGTTTTGCGATCTTTGAAAAGTCTTTGATGAATCGACGGTAGTAACCGGTTAGGCCTAGGAATTGGCCTATGTTTTTGACGTTTTTGGGTACTGGAAAATATTTTACGGCCAATAGCTTGTTAGGGTCTGGTCTCAGGTCGTCTTTTCCGATTATGTGGCCGAGGTAATTGACCTCCGGCCTAAGGTATTCGCATTTGTCCGGTTGCAATTTAAGATTTGCTTTACGCAGACGTTCCATTAATTCGCGAATTTTCTTCTCGTGTTCGTCAAAATCTTTGGTGTATATCACGATATCATCTAAGTACACAAAAAGCGATACCCCTTGGAGTCCGCTGAGTACAATGTCCATTAAGCGCTGCAATGTTGCCGGGGCATTTTTAAGCTCAAAAGGCATTCTCGCGAATTCATAATGACCGTGTGGGGTCGAAAACGCGGTTTTTGGTTTGTCTTCGGGGTTCATTTCGATTTGATGGAACCCGGAAGCGAGATCAAATACCGAGAAATAATTTGCGTTCCCTAGTTGATCGAGGATGTCTGTGGTATTCGGCAATGGATAAGAGTCGCCAATGGTTTTTTCATTCAGTGCGCGAAAATCGATTACCATTCGCCAGCGTTTGTTTCCGCTGGAGTCCGGTTTTTTTGGTACTATCCAAACAGGGCTGTTGTTTGGAGACTCCGAATGGTTTATTACCCTCGTCCCTAATAGCTCGTCCACATAGCTGGACTTCGCCTTTGAGCGCCTGGGGAAGCCTATACTGCTTCGTGTTGATCGGTAGGTCGTCGACCGTGGGGATCTTGTGTCGAAGAACATGTGTTGCTTCGAGAGGCTCACCCTTTATGTGGAACCTGTCTGAGTATTTTTCGATGATTTTTTCGACGTATTCTAATTCGTCTTGTGCGAGGTGCTCTAATCGTAGGAGAGATTTTATTACTTGGGAACGCTTCAAGTTATTGCCGATTTTATCCGATGTTGTCTGATGGGCGGAAATTGAATTTACTTTTGTACCGTTACTTGATTCGACAATTTTATTTTCTGTTATACTTGACCTTTTGTTTCGTTTTTTATATGTTTTTGGTTTAGATTTTTCCTCACTACTGGAGGTTTGTTTTGTTTTTTCTTGGTCATCGCTTTCGTTATGGCGATGGCAAGGTTTAATCTCAAATTCGTTAGTCGAGGGTTTTTTATGGGCCACGGAAGGACCCTGGAACAACGTAGTCGTCATGCAATCTACGCTGGGAATAGAAGAAATGAAAGGACTTGAAATTTTTGAAGAATATGATTCGATCTCGTCTGCTGACAGGGTTTCGACCGTATCGAAAGCCTGCAGTCTTACGACCGGCACGATTAATTTTACGGCGTCATTAGTGGTGTTATAAACCTTTAAATGAGCCATCCCGTTGACGGTTGTCACCAGGCAGTCGCCGGCATAGACACCTTCACGGATTTTGAAAGGGGCAATATATCCCTCTTTCGTCGTGCTATCCACCACCTTCACATAGAAGTAAGTTTCCGAGCGTGCGGGGATTTCGATATCCTCAACACGTTCATCTGGTTTTTCGAAAGGCCATAGATTATTTCCACACTCGAAACATTCTATCTCGTAATTAATCTTGGATTTCGTTTCAAAAAAGTATCTGGATCCCAGCAAACCTGGGTAAGGAAGTGGTACATCGTCTGGTATGATGTGAAAAAGCGTTGCAAAACCTAACACGCGGAACCACACACTACCTAACGCAAAGACTGGTAGTTCAGATATTCCGTTTAATCTTATGATGTCGTTTTCATCGATTCCCGTCAAAGTTTTTGTATATTCCTTTTTAATTAAATTTGGAACGGCACCACTATGTAGTAGCAGTGAAATCTTCCCTTTTTCCGGTAGTGCTCCGATACACACCGAGGGTAGGCTGACGAATTTTTCTGCTTCTACTGTATAAGTTGGATACCGCCGTTCGGCTGGCTTAGGGCTATTGCGTGGACCGGACGCTCTGACGGGCCACTCGGCGCGTCCGTCCGAGTGGTGCTCAGTCCGTTTCCCGGCTGGCCTCACAACTTATTGTTATATTCGAGAGCGTGACAGTTTACTATGGTGTGCCCTTCTCGTTTGCAATAGCGGCATATACGTTGGTCAGGGCTCGAAGCTTTGCTGTTCTTTAGTTTGAAACAATCGTCAGCGGTGTCTCCGCGATTATGACAAAACTGGCACTCAATGCCTGGAGCGCTGTTTGTTTTTAGCTTGGAGCAATTATCTGCCGTGTGGCCGCGATTGCGGCAAAACTGGCATTCAATGCTTGGAGAGCTACGGTTTTTTAACTTGAAACAATAGACCGCGGTGTGTCCGCGGTTGTGACAAAATTGACATTTAAGGTTCAAGGTGTTATTATTTTTTAATTTGAAGCAATTATTCGCGGCATGCCCACGATTGTGGCAATAATGGCACTCGGGTACGCTTTCAAAACGCGGACGGTCTTCTGAAGGGTTGAGAGGTTTATTACGCGTAGGGCAATCAGAGGCCATGTGGCCTGAAGTCTTGCAGAATTGACAGGATAATGTAGGGGAACGTTGTCCTAAAGAGCATTTGTCCGCGCTGTGCCCGGCACCTTTGCACATCTGGCAGGTCAATACCTCCCATTCGTCCTGTTTCTTTTTGCATTAGTCGGCGCTATGGGCCTGGTTTTTACATAATTGGCAAGTGAGCATTGAGAAACAGCAAATTTCTGACGCGTGGTTATCCTTTTTGCAGATATTACAGATTTTAGCTGATTTGAGCCGAGGGAAGTTTTCTAATTTGTTCGAGACTGATTGTAATTCCCGTCGTGCTTCAAGATCGCGTTCAATTTCGACTGCGTGATCGATAGCAACAGAGATGTTGTCGCAATGCGGAAGTCACTGCTCGATTTCCTCCCTTAATCCGCGCTTGAAACACGAGAGGAAATAATCGTCCATCCTTCTCTTGTAATATTCGTTTTCTAATCTATTATCTGATGGTTTTTGTGTATCAAGTATTTATTTTCCTTTCCTTTTAATTCGCATAGAAAATTCGGCTACGTTTTCGTTCTTCTTTTGACAAATGGTACTGAGTTCTCCGACTAGTTGCATTTCGGTTTTGTTGGGTGCATAAAGCTTTTTAAGATATCCTAATAAGTCCTGCACTTTCTCGAATTTTGTCGCGTGAATCATGTCCCTAGCGGGGTTTCTCAATCTATTCCGAATCATTTTCACCAGGTATTTTTCGGCCGCAGGAGAAACCACTTCCTTTGCGTCCTCACACCCGACGACAAATGCCGAAAACGGAATTTTTTTCCCATCAAATTCTAGGATTATCTTAACAACGTCTTTTATGAACATCAAGTCGTTTATACTCAACGTTGGGGTTTCTGGGTTCATGGCTCCGCCTTTTGGGGGTAAATCTGGTTGTTTTGAAGATCTTCTGGGAAGTCCAAGATTAGGAAGTAGTGGCACGTTCGATCCTCTCAGAGCATAACCTGAACTACCGGGGTCAATTCGTTTAGTTCCGTATACGCTAAGTCCTCAGTTAAATTTAAATCTAGTGTTTCGCAAGTTTATTCCTTATCCATGAGGTTGATTTGTAAAGGCACATTCCCTTTTTAAATAAGCCCGGACGAGCCCCCAAAAATTAATATATCACGTCCTGAGGGGACGTGGGCATATATATGTGTGATATCAATCTTTCTTGCCTACGCCTAGCGTAATAGCACGGGATGAGGGTTAAAAGGGGACGTGCTGGTGGAGGAGGAAATTTCAAGGGATTCCGTGGATGATCCCATTATTGAAATAATGGTTGTGACACTTGTGTCTGATTGACTCGTAATTTATTAGAATTAACCGTATGGGTTAATTCTATTATTTCTTTGGCATACAAATCGGAAACAAAATATAAGAGTATGTTCGCTTACATTGGTGCGGCTCGGTGATGACCCAGTCGCTTGGGTGTCAGCTAGCGGTCGGAATACAACGTCAAAGTTTTTATGATTTTCGCGTAACGTGACAGAGGTTTCGAAGTACAAGATGTTCCAAGCTTGAATCGTATGACAACGTTCGCGTTACAAAAGAGAACAAAGGTTTTACGCGATGGATATCGGTAAGAGAACTCTAGGTCTGAGGTCGTTGGATTCTAATCGGATACTGATGCGAGGGAACTCTTTCGTAGTACCAGAAATCAGGGTGGGATTAATTTTTGGAGAAAGAAATCTTTGGGAGAGTGAAACTTAGGTGACGTAGTTTTTTTTTTGGATTGGTGGTCCAGGCATAAAACGTGACCTGATTCGTGTGGTTGGCCGGAAGAAGGAAGCGAGAACGAGTTGTCGGTGTATTATTGGGTAAGGGCGCATATAATCGAGATCAGCGCTGCATTTCCAGGAACACAGCGCAGCTTTTCTTATCGAGTTATAGGGAAACCGAGAGAAGACAAATAGGGCCTTGTTCGTGACGGAATGCGTCACGCGAGAGAGAAGGAGCTAATTGGCCAACCTGGGAAAGCGCGTGGCTTAGGTCATCTAATTTTATTACTGCAAGGGTCGGAGCCCCATCTTTTGGAAGAATATATTTTTTTGTGCATGCAGAGGATTATGCCGATACGCTCGTTCGGCTCTTGTGCCGTGAAATCGCGTAGTTTCAAATTTTTACGACCAAGATCTTCGGCTGGGTTATGCGATACTTTCTTTGTGTATGGTCGCAATGTGTTGGCCAGTCTTGGAATCTTGAATTCTCTGTTTCAATAATTTTTTATGTAAGGGGAAATATGGAGTGTACAGTCTGGTTTGGCTTAGGAATATGTATCGAGATCTCTCTTTCCATCTTTAGCAGAGTTTCTCTGAAACGTGTCGCAAACTATTTCGCGGGGATGCAGTTACGCAAGGACGTGACAGGCCGGACAATATAGTGGCAAAATCTCGGATAAATGTTCGGAAATAGCTTTCAAGATCGATGAATTGTCTCACAACGTGTACGTAAGTGTAAGCGACTTGAAAGTTTTCAACGGCGTCGACTTTATGGCACCCGGCTGGGTTATCTCGTACCCGAGGTAGTCGACTTTCGTCTCGAGAAATGTGCATTTAATTATATTTAACTGTGCATCTCGTAATGCTCGCATCTTTTGATTCTACAAGCTATCCGAAATTTACTTTCAGCGAGGGACTTTCGTCTGGCTAGATGCAACTAGTTAATCACTAGCAATGCTCCCGATTTCGTGGCAATAATGCATGTTGGGATGCAATATTCTCTGCCCTCTTCGCCTCGTACGCTCAGCTCTACGTATAAATCACCGCAATGATTATTTTGCACCGTTACCTTAATATCTGCTTCATGACGCGATGAGGGATGGTAGTCTCTTTCGGGGCCCTCCGCATCAGTTTTTGCGGTGGCAGCTGTTCCGTTTCCGGCAGTTTGGCCAGAGATGCATCGAACAACCGTCGGTTACCGTCCCTATTGTTAGGTCCCTGAGGGAGTTTTAGAAGGGACTCGCGAGGTTGCCGAGTTGGAGCGCGAAGTTCGCATTGATTTAGATTCTCAATGAATCTTTGTTTGGCTTCCACGAGAGTTCCGAACACAATTTAATAACAATTTGGATTTAGATGATTTTCAGGTGCGTGATTCTGGTTGGAGAGCTGAATCCGCCCGATGGATGGATCATTGATTGAATAAATGTTCAGACGAGTAGATTTTGTCTTAATTCACATAGTTCAAGTTTAATTCTTACAAACTTACAGTCCGGTACAAGAGTAGATACGCGCACAATTATTAAATGGAAACGGAGAGCGAAAAGTTTTAGCCTTGTAAGTCAACTGCTCTGTTCGGAGATCAAGTACAGAGTGTCTGCTCCTTCGTAATATGAAATTACGAGAATGCAGTTCGTGGGGTAAGGAGCTTTTGGGGAAATGCATTTTCGGTTCGGAGCTTCTTAGAGATTGGTTAATCCATCGTAAGAAAATACGCTGACTTGCGTGACCGGTCGGCGTCATGCGTGGGAATAGTTTTATTCATGCACTTAGCGGGTTGCCGCTATGATAGACGCGATCGTCGTTCTATTTCCGAGAATCGGGTTCAGCGACCGTGGTTTCGTGGGTTTTGGAATATGACCGGGTGACGTGTTCTGACTCGGGTGAGTTTTCCTCGGCGGATTGTTTGGGTCTTAGGACAAAAAGGGATTGTGGCGCAGTTCGATATTTTTGGTAAGAGTAAGTTTCTGTTCGAGTGAGTTCCTGTATGTTGTGCGAGTGCTCTAGGCGTAGCGCTTCTCTGTCGAGGCTGCGAGTATGCTCCTCTCATAAATTCGTTTGTCTTTGGCTATGTTTATGCGTGGGGACCTACGCGCGACGCTTTCGCTTTTGGTATTGCGGTACATTTCGGACATCGCCCGTTTAGCGTTAAAGAAATACAGGTTTTTGGTCGATGAATAAAGGTGCTGCTATCGTGCGTACTTACCGTGGCGGTTTCACGAAAGGGAGAACAAAGTGAAGACTGGGACGTAACACTCTGAACAGTGGTGATACCAGGTAAACCCAAAAAGGGTTATCCCACGCTAAGCGGTACTTCCTGAATTTCGTCTGGGATGACGAATACGTCAACCAGCCCCTCCGCTAGGTCGACTTTCATATTTGCCTTGGTGCGGACGAACCTCTCCGCCATCGTACCGTCGGAGAATCACATCCGTCGACAGCAGGTCAGTCGCATCTTCTCCAATTTGTTCTTTTTCAGAGTGACGCATTCACTTCCACCGTCGATGTACGCTCGTAAAGGAGTACCGTTGAGGACTGCGTCGTGAAGTTGTACACCCCCCAATCCTCTGTCCGATACCGATACAATACACATATTTCACTCATTCATCCTTCACTTTCGGACATTTCCGTGGCAGATGCCCCGCTTCGTTACAGCGCCGCAATTGAAATCATTCGTAAGAAAGAGTCGCATGAACGAATCGATCTATATATAATTATGCATCGTGAAATGATTTATTACAATAAATACCACATTCGTTCCCTTGCGTCGAAGACCGCAAACGTCGTGGTGGCAATTAATTCTATTTTGGCTTACCCTTCGGTACTGGTACGCCAAATAACATATGTAACGTGATTTTTATTATCTTTGCGCACCTCGTAGATCTGATTTTGCATTGTCACTACGAAGTGTTCATAAAAATTAAATGAACCATGTTACAGAAAACGAGAATACGGTAGATCACTTATAAGGAAAGGTTGTGAGGTCGACCTCTCCGATTTTGATGAAATTTGGCATGCTTGTAGGACGGGTAAGAACAGGCGACACGTATTTTTTTATATCTGCGGAACCCGATTTTTAAGGAGTGATCCACACCCTCGACAATGGGGGTATTTTTTGTTTTTCGTCAATAACGTTATCGTTCTCGTCTCCAATGTATAGTACACGAAAAAATAAACATTGTTGCAATTTGATTTTTTTCATATCTCGTACTGTTAAGAGGGAATGATACCTCATCGCGGTCGGTATGGTAGAACAATTATAGATTCCCAAAAATCTCGAAAACGGCTCTTCAGATCTCGTCGAAACTTAGCCAAACGACGTCAAATAGATAGACGAACAGCTGTCTTCCCCTCAAATTTTCTGAATTTGAGAAAAAAAAATTAGATTGGCTTATGATAAGCCAATCTACATTTTTTTTTCCTCAAATTCCTCATTTTTTCCTCAAATCCAAAAATGTAGATTGGCTTATCATAAGCCAATCTAATTTTTTTTCTCAAATTCAGAAAATTTGAGGGGAAGACAGCTGTTCGTCTATCTATTTGACGTCGTTTGGCTAAGTTTCGACGAGATCTGAAGAGCCGTTTTCGAGATTTTTGGGAATCTATAACTGTTCTACCATACCGACCGCGATGAGGTATCATTCCCTCTTAAAACGGTATCAAAGGAAAACAAAAAAAAACACCCCAATTTTCGACGGTGCGTTTCAACCCTTAAAAGTCGGGTTCCGCAGATATGAAAAAATACGTGCCACCTATTTTTACCCGGCCTACGAGCATGCCAAATCGCATCGATATCGGAGAGATCGACCTCGCAACCTTTCCTTGTTAGTGACCAAACATACTGGAATAAGAATTAATGAATGTACAGAATATAATAACTGCAACTGCAATTCACAAGTGCTCACATCGATATCTTATTTGCCAAGTTTTATGCAGCGTGAACCAAATACAAAAGACTACTGTCAAATGAACGACCTTTTCCTTCTTATTTTTCTTAAAAAATTCATCTTTTAAAAAGAACCGCACATGACGAAACCACAAGATATACTTGTGACTATAAAAATGCAACCATTGAAAAGGAATAATTTTTAGTTTTGGATTTCGAGTAGAAATACTTGGTACGGTGCATGTTTCTTCAATCGGTGATCTGAATGTCGAAGGCTCCGTAAGAGCTTCAGTGAAATCATAGGATTTGTCGCTGAATTTGACATTTCGAATGTGGTGGAAATTTCTGTATTTTTCGATTCTATCTGAAACTCAGTAACAGGTAACGAGGCATCATCGGCAATGTCTTCTAGTACAATTTTCTTCAAGTCCCATCGGCATTGAATAATTTTTTATCGTAATTTTAAAATAACGCCGCCATTTGTTTCACATATAGTGTGGGACCCACTTATATCATTAATGATGACAACAATTTGATTGATACATAGCCATTCCTGATAAACGTTGTTCGAACTCGTTAACGTGTGGAATACGGTATTTGTCGGCGAAAAAACCACTTTTCGTTTTATTTATCGTTCTCTGCAATTATCTGCGCGTTATATCGACTACCGTTTTCTATTTCACAATGCATCTCGATCCTTCCACATATGTTACTTAACTTTTTGCACAAATATAATTTGCACAGGGGCGACTGAACCCACCGTTGACTCTGCCGAAAGAGGCGCATTGTTTCGTATTTTTCTCGGCTGTTCGTTATGGATTCTTCTGCCTTGTTCGTAAGGAAAAGGAGGTTCTCCTACTTCCATTGTTTACGGTTTAGCATCCTCGTATTCACTACCACGCACACACACACCCGCGCGCGCTACGTTTTATTCGGTGTTTGGCGGCGTCCGCAAAAGACGACCAGAATACAATGTAGGTTTATACGAGGGTAGTTAAAAAGTACTTGTGTTAAGTACGCAGACACCGTTTTCTTTCAAAAACAAATTATCCATTTCGCACCATAGTCCCCTTTAGGGGTATGCACTTCTCCCAACGTCCCAGATTTGTTTTTAATCACTCACAAGAGAATAGGAACTCTCGAGCTTTGCAAAATACGCCTCTGTCTCGACGATGACCTCCTTATTTGAGCTACATTTTTTTCCCACGGAATCCATTTTTTCTTCTGCTCTTGCTATCTTTGAAGGGTTTGGAAAATTATAATTTCTCAGAAAATGCAATTACTCATGGCGTGTTATTAAATGCGATGATAAAATTTGAAATAAATGAATTACTCGAACCAAAAAGAATTTCTTTTTGTTCGACCACAACAGTTACTGATCGAAGTGATAATGTTTGCACCTCTCAGCAGCGATACGATTGCTGGTGACGCGCTATCCAATGCAACACTAAAACTATTTATTGCAACTGCCGGTTAAATTTTTTCTTAAACGGTGCCATTGTCAAAGAATTCGGATATTCATAGTTATTAGCCAAATGTTACTGCCGGTGGCGTGGTATGAAGGAAGCAGTCAAAGTAATTCGTGATAAATTGTTTAAATAAATAAAAATGATTTTACTTAACCACAATAGCAATGGGAGAGGGAATAAGACCACGCCAGGTAATGTAATGATAGCGATGTGCATTTGCTACATCAGGCAAATCGGATCACGAAGCGGAAGCGCATCGCATTTTTATACTAACAATGTAAACATCTTACACCCTGTTGACGATATTTTGTACCGGTCGTCATCGCTACGACACTCATGAAATATCTTCGACGATTATTAATAGATGGTTGATAAACGTTATGGTGACAAGGCGAGAATGACATTCAATATATTAGGTGTACAAATAAGTTTTAGGACAGTTTTCAAAAAATTCAAGATTTATTAAAAAAGAAGTAAAACACAGTTATTCATCGAAGTAATCTCCATCGCACTGAATGACCTTCAGCCATCTCTCAGGTACCTCGCGGATGCCTTTCGCAAAGAAACTTTCGTCTTGCGAGGTGAGAAATTTAGCGACCCATTTTTCCACTTCTTCAAATGTTTTGAATCGCACGTCAGACAAATCGTTCTGCATTTTCCGGAATAAATGATAATCGGATGGGGCTAAGTCTGGTGAATACGCCGGGTATGGTACAGCTTCCCATCCAAGCGCTAGTAACGTATTCTTGACCGGTTTACCCACATGAGGCCGCGCGTTGTCATGGAGTAGTTTTACTGGACGTTTTCCTTTACCAGAAAATGGACGTTTCTTCTCAATTTCTTGATTCACTTGCATCAATTGATGACAATAGCGATCGGTAGTAACTGTTTGACCAGGTTTGAGAAGTTCATAATACAGTACGCTTTTCATATCCCACCATATGCACAGCATGACTTTGTTACAATGAACATTGCGCTTTGGCGTGGATGTTGTCGGCTCGCCGGGGTCAACCCAATGATATTTGCGTTTCGGATTATCAAAATAAATCCACTTTTCCTCGCCGGTCACAATTTTCCACAAGAAAGACTTTCTATGTTGCTTGTTGTAAAGACTCACACAAATGTTAAGACGGCTGTTTTTATTTTCTTGAGTCAGAAAGTGTGGTACCCACTTTGTTCCTTTTCGAATCTTACCCATTGCTTTTAAACGATAAGAAACAGTTTGTTGAGTTACTCCAAGCTGTTCCGAAAGTTGTTTCTCCGTCTGACAAGAGTTTTCATCCAGCAACGCTTACAGTTCCTGATCGTCCACCTTTACAGGAGGCCCCGTGCGTTCACGGTCACTAACGTCGAAATCACCTTCTTTGAATCGCTTATACCAATACTCACATGTACTTTTAGATACAATGTTGTCTCCAAGAACAGAACATATCGATTCACACGCTTTCCTAACACTTTTTCCTTGATGGAATTCATAGCGAATGCAGTGTCTAATAAATAGCTTATCGGTCTGCATGTTTAATTTACAGAATTTATAGGTTATGTTTATGACTCCTTTACGTTTCGATACTACGTATCAAGTGCCATCTATGATAAGTGAGCGGGACCTTTGAATTAATTTACAATAGCTGTTATGATACAAAATCGAAGTGTCCTAAAACTTATTTGTACACCTAATATAACCAATCTGCGCAAATAAGAAAGCGGTGAAGTATCTTTACTCGACAGTATTGTTTATAATCGTGCAAATTATTACAAGTTCACTGATCCGTGGAAATAATGAATACGACCCAAATGGTTACACGCGTTTTGACCCGACGACAAAATATCCTCGGCAAAATATCCGCGGCAAAATATCCGACGACACAATATCCGCAGGACAAAATATCCTCATGACAAAATATCCGCAAGACAAAATATCTGCCGATATTATGTACAGTTGCTTACAGTCATGCCGTTGAAATTTATTCCATGTTAAGTGTACAGCTATGCCGTTAAAACTTATTCCATCACAAAAAGGAGGAAAATTATTAATATGTGACGGTTATGTTTGGGTTTGTTTGTTTTGGTTTGTCTGTTTGGGTGCAATGAAGAAATTCGTATTATGCCCCCACCCCACTATCTCACACACCCCACAAAGGTGTTTTGCGCGCGACCCTGTTAATGTGGTGGGCGAGATTTAGGATTTTGTCTCGCGGATGTTTTGTTATGAGAATATATTGTTTTTCGGATATTTTGTCCTCGGACATTTTGTCGCGAATATTTTGTCGTCGGGTCAGATGTGACGCAGCCATCCAAATACTTTTGAAAACCATCAAATGTCCTGACGTCAAAAGTAGTATAGGGATTCTAAGTAAAGTAGGTTACTGTCGAGAAAAGTACGTCGCAATAGAATCTTTAAACTGTCTACTACAGTTGTCAGGACGGTCCTGAGTAAGACCTTTCTCTGGGAAAGCGAACACCTAAGTAGTCCCAATATGCACCAATTATCCTGACAACATCCTATAGAGGACGGAAATGGTCCTAACATCAACCTTTCGACAAATATATAGCAGGGTATATTTTTTACATATACGAGGTACACAAAAACGTTGTTCAAGATTTTTTTAATCAAACGACCCGTGTCTCTGATAATGGGGAACAAGTTGGTGTGACTGGATAACGAGTCGTCGATTGGAATGCATGACGCAGACAGAAGGAATGGCAAGAGGGGTAGACTAATAGTCAATAACGCTAATTTGTCCACAGCAATGACAGTCTTATGTCAAAACTGTACAAGTTTTATAACTTTCGAGCGAACCGTGCCTGACCGCTTGTCATGATTTTAATGAACCGCGCAATAATATATGTATTTGTGTGTGTGTGCGTGCGTGTGAAAGTCAACGTTAGCCACTCCGCAAATATTGATGAATAATAACTTTAGGAGCAAACACTGCACGCTCAACTGAGAACATATGACGACCAATTGCTCAGTGATTTCACAGCTTACGATGAAGATTACGGAGACAGCGGTGTCGTCACTTTCTCCTTAACAAGCCTGAGTAAATATTTGTTTGATTATGAAATAATCGATAAGAATAAACGGGATATGGCAATTAAAAGAAATTTCATTATTATATCGTGTCGATTATTTAAGACGGTGAGCATAGGAATTTTGAAATGGTGTCGATCAGCGTAAATGTGGCTCAGCTGCGTCTGGTAAAAAATATAGACGTCGAAGAAAAAAATACATACACGGTAGGAAAATATATTTGGAAGTAACGGCGGTATTGTAGTGGCAATGGTTAATCGATATATATTCATCAGTTGACTGCGGTCGCAACAGATAGCGGAAGTCCGCCGTTGATGGAAAGTCGTGAATTCACGGTAATATTCGTAACAAAATCGGGCCCAAAATTTGCGACGAACGAGTTGACCCTTTGGATGAAAGAAAATAAAACGGGAGTGGGTACGTCGATATTGATACCAGAAGCTTACGATATGTTGGGTGATATAAACGGAAATCTCATCGTTATTTACTACTTCTTTATGCCCGATGGTAAGTTGCACTTTCTCTAATATTATATTTAATTGATTGACAGAAAAAAAAAATTATTTCGTTGCAAACGTTTTTCTTGACGATTGGGAAACGAGAATGTACACTTTTTGTTTGGATTTATTCTAACGATATTATTTCGGAAGGTGATACAACGTATTTTGCCCTGGACAAAATGACTCGAAATTTAACGGTGCAATACGAGTTGGATCGTGAAAAAAATGAAAAATTGCATTTTCACGTGGTCGCTACACCGGACAAGAACGAACCACCAAGGAATCCCCTGGACGATGCTATTTTAGACGTAACCGTCATCGTTTTGGATGAAAATGATGAAGCACCTATTTTTCAGAGTGAATTTTACAACGCCGGTGTAACGATGGAGGATCCTCTCGACAAAGTTCTTCTCACCGTAGAGGTTTCGTTAATATTGCACTACGCCTCCTTCCCTATGCGCTAAACAATAATTCCCATTTACAGAAAATGTTGTTGCGATAACTTCACTCGAACAATAATGAATTACACACTCTGTTACATTACCACAGTACTATGCGTCGTAGTGATATCGATTTTGGAAAATTTCATTGTTGATTTGCGGCAAAAAACTCGCGATACTTTTTAATAATGATTTACCGTCACGGATACCATTATTTTGACACCAAAGAAATACAAATTACGTTGAAGTTTGAGGAAAGACTTGTGTGACGAATGAAATACTGTTTCGCAATTTTCAGGCTGTGGATGCTGACTTGAACGATACATTGACGTACAGTTATATTAAAAGTAGCATGACTACTTCTCATTCTTCGCTAAGCGCCGTTGATGAACCTTTTTCTATGGATCCTGATAGCGGAGATTTAGCCCTAAACTTTACCGTTACCAGTATTATGGAGGGCTTTTTTACGTTCGATGTAATCGCTCGCGACAAGGGTCAGTATCCTTCGAGTAATAATATCATGTATTTTATTTGTTTGTTCCAGTCATATAGGGTCTTCCCCTTTTTTCGAGCCTGAATCCGTCTCAACTTCTTTCTACTTCCGATTGCACATCCCCCCTCTACCATCCATTTCACATCTCCCACCCCCCACCTTGCGGCCGCAGCCGACATCCCCTGTATCGTATTCATCATGATATATCTGCCATGGGCATAGGGAACCGGGGGAAAAAACCTATACGGATGCAGCCGGTCCCAAGTTCGCCTCCCAGTCACGGAACTAGTCGTCTTTCGCCGAGAAATGTCGAAGAAAAACATTTCACGACGAAGGTGACGCGATTGGGATTCGAACCTGGGACCTCCCGATCCGTTGGCTAGCACGCTAACCACTAGACCAACGCACCGGATCGTTATAGTATTATGTATTTATTGAACAAATAGTAGCTTTTGTTCAACATTATGGGAGTACGGATGGTTTTTGTGCTTTCCATACAGACTTTGGAGCTTCGAAAGGACAACAAAAATGCGCAATATTGTATACTTTGTGGGACAAAATAAATGTCACTGTTGACACACCATCGCATCAACTTTAAGAGGAATTAATTTTTTTTTCAACAAAATCTTGTGTTTCCCTCACGTGCGTTTGAAGATTTTCTCGAACAACCTAATGAAAACGCCATTTTTCATAATTGTGAGTAATGTCAAAGATACACGACGGTGTCACGAGTCAATGTGCCTTATTCATATTATATTCCATGAGGATTAATCTTCTCTTAATCCACGTTGTTCCCATGAAAATTAATAACACGAATTTCACCTGGAAGACGAATGTAAATATAATCGTTTTTCGAAGAAAACTAAATATTTTGCCGCCATTCCCTACACACGATACGCGAATATGTATATATGGGGCATTCCACGTCATTTCACCTAGCCCGTAACCCTGACCATTTATTTTTTCTTAAATTGTACACCTTGAGAGGAATATCTACATCGATTTGTAGATTTTTATGTCTTCTCTTTTGGGAGTTATAATTTTCCAAAAAAAAAGTCGATTTTGGAAGTTTGAAAACGTTTAAACCCTGATAACTCCTGAACTAATTGACATCTCGACAAATGTCGATATATCATTTTTTTTCATTTTGAAGCATACTTTTATTAAAAAAATGTGAAAAAATTATCACTTATCAGTGTCAACGTTTTTTCGCTTCTAAAGTGAAAACTATTTTTTAAAAAGATGAATGCCATTTTTTATTTTTCTTTTCAAAAAACTCTCTATACTAGAGTAACCCATTCTCTGATTTTTGAGACTAGTCTCATCGTGGGCCCATTTTTCCTTCTGGTTTTTTTTTCTCAAATTGATCCATTTTTTCAGAAGATTTGTATCATTTCAATCTCCAATAATGCTATTAATGATTTTATATACCACAACCATGTTTTCCTTGCTTTTTCGTGCCCGTAAGCAGGACCTAAAAGAAGTCTTTTAGGGTCGAGGCTTTAAATTGAACGCCGCTGTGGAACAGCTGTCAGTCTTTTAGCTGTCACTTTCACCTGACACCGCGACAAACTTGTATCGGGATAAATAACATATATTTATTCATCCCGAAATTATCTGTACAAATAGTACATTCAAATATAATTATGCATTTAAAAAGTACTCAATTATGCAATTATGTTTTCCTCGCTTTTTCACGCCTGTGAACGGTGAACCGTTCATTGCGAAATTACGTTTGGCGTCAACGGGGACTCCTGCTCCGGGGGGCAGGGGGGGTCGGATGAACATCACGCTCGGCGTAAAAGTCCCACTTTGTCTCCTTGGTACACAATGTACTAGACAGGGTGGATCAATAACTATTAGCACCTTGGATATCTTCGAAACTATAAGGGTCACAGAAATATTTACTGAAATGAAATTGCACAATACGAAAGGGACCTTTCGATAGCGATAATAGTTTTTTGCAGGTGGAGGTACTTCGGACATTTGAAGGTCAACTCCATTTTTTTTAATGGATCGGTATGTTTTTTTTCTGTATCATAAAAGAGGAGCTTAAAACGAGTTCAACGACCTATAACATAAGGTCATTGAAGGTCATAGAAAGTACAGAAAGGCGATAATACTAACAGTTTCGGTAATAAATAAAATGACTACGTTTATAGTAAGTGTTCGAAATGACGACCATCAATATCAATGCGTACGTTATTATGTACGTAGACATATTTCTTAGACAGGTACAGAAAGTACAGAAAGGCGATAATACTTACGGTTTACTTCACGGAAAATAAACAGTGTTTCAAGGACACTTTAATAAGTTTGCAGTATAAGACAAGCGTGATAAGATTAGTATCGATGAATCGGTCAATCGAGTACAATGTATCGGACGAGTACATTGTTATAGGTCGTTGAACTCGTTTTAAGCTCCTATTTCATGGTACAGAAAAAAAAACATACCGATCGATTTTAAAAAATGGAGCGAGCTTCAAATGTCCGGAGTATCTCCACCTGCAAAAAAAACTATTATCGCTATCGGATGGCCCCTTTCGTACTGTGCAATTTAATTTCAGCAAATATTTCTGTGAACCTTATAGTTTCGAAGATATCCAAGGTGCTAATAGCTATTGATCTACCCTGTATATGTGTATATATGTATATATGAGGTATTCCAGCTGAACTCAACCACTTTTGCATCTTATATTTTTTAATTTGGCTCAATTTTTTTTCTATTGTTGTACCTATTCAAAGAACTTCACTTGATTTTTTTCGAATTTTTTCACCCATACATTTACGAGATATGATTTTTTTTCGAAATTCGAATAAAATCGATGTCTTTTATTTCAAATGTCCATAACTTTGCGAAAAATGGACCAAATGAAGTTTTTTTTTTTTCAAAATGTTTGTTTTTGAGTGTACTTTTGGATAAAAAATATTAAAAATTTGACGATATTCGTCTTCTATATCGTTTTACCGCTTAAAGCAAAAAATTGTTGATTTCTAAAGGTCGGACACTTTTAATTTTTTTCAAAAAATTTGCTAAGAAACTGTGACTATTTTGACTATTTTTAACGCTAGGCTGATCTTGGGCAGACTTTTCCTTATATTTTTTTCATAATTTAAAATCATTTTTTTTTCATCACAAACAAAAAAACGTTTTTTTTTCTCAAAAGGTAGGGCACGTTCAATTTGTTTCAAAACATTTGCTAGGAAACTTTAACTATATTAACTATTTTTAAGACTAGTTTCATCGTGGGGATATTTTCCCTTCTATTTTATTCATAATTAAAAATAATCTTTTTTGACGATATTTTTTTGAGACAAATTGGACAGTTTTGTAAAATTGGATTGTCCTTCAATGCATTTTTTAATTGCTTCATGAAACTCGCTTGCTCTTTAGCGATATACGCGTGTGGTAGGAGAGATTTTAAATTAGAGCAAAATTCGTCGATGAAATCGTAGGAAGATTTTTAAATCGTTTCAAGAGTCGTCCATGGTTTCGATATCCAATTTTTGTAAGTTATGGTCTCAATTTCGTTTTCATCGAAAATCTCTTTCAAAATATCTCTCAACTTGTCGGTTCCTGGACAAGCGCTATATCTGTCGAGATAGCACTGAGATGAGGGACGTTCGCAGGTTATTAAACGCATACAATCAATGTAATGGTTTAAAGGCTTCGCTGAATCTTTTGTCAGTAACTTAATATCAGCACCTGAGGCAGAAAAAATATCTTACCGTTGCGATCAAAACTATTTAAGAAATACCAATTCCATGAACAATTACCGAGCATCATCAATTTGATATTTTGATGAAATATGCAAACGCAAATGGTTTGCGTCCCACTTGATCCGGCTAAAACGCAGTTTTTTGGACGGAGTGAAGCAAAAATCGAAAATCCTACTTTTGCGCCAGGTTTTTTGAAACAAATTGAACGTGCCCTACCTTTTGAAAAAAAAAAACGTTTTTTTGTTTGTGATGAAAAAAAATGATTTTAAATTATGAAAAAAATATAAGGAAAAGTCTGCCCAAGATCAGCCTAGCGTTAAAAATAGTTAAAAGACTCACAGTTTCTTAGCAAATTTTTTGAAAAAAATTAAAAGTGTCCGACCTTTAAAAATCAACAATTTTTTGCTTTGAGCGGTAAAACGATATAGAAGACGAATATCGTTAAATTTTTAATATTTTTTATCAAAAAGTACACTCAAAAACAAACATTTTGAAAAAAAAAAACTTCATTTGGTCCATTTTTTCGCAAAGTTACGGACATTTGAAATAAAAGACATCGATTTTTTTCGAATTTCGAAAAAAAATCATATCTCGTAAATGTATAGGTGAAAAAAGTCGAAAAAAATCAAGTGAAGTTCTTTGAATAGGTAGAACAACAGAAAAAAATTTGAGCCAAATCAAAAAATGTAAGATGCAAAAGTGGTTGAGTTCAGCTGGAATACCTCATATATATGTGTGTGTGTGTGTGTGTGTGTGTGTGTGTGTGTGTGTGTGTGTGTGTGTGTGTGTGTGTGTGTGCGCGCGCGCGCGCGCGTGTGCGTGTGTATGCACGTGTCTGTGTGTGTGTGTTTACACACACACACACACACATATGGTAGCGGGTAACCCCTAATTACATTCAATTTATTGGATTCGGGACTCGACTAGAGAGAAAATTAATTGAGACCTTTATATTGCATACAAGAAACCGGCTTCAATTATAACGTCTTCCTTGCGCTTGTTCACATCAAATGTGGATCCGCCTGTACATTCAGATTTGCCGCTGTTTTCGTTTTTTCTCTCCTGGACGTCTATTACAGATGTGAGGTAGTTCTGTAGGTACACGCATGAGCCAAAAGTTTCGGTTGAAGCGTACAGTAACATCCAATACCTATACGATGCTCTTGGTTGTAAATTTTTGACAGAGTTTGTACCCTCTATATTCCCCACACATTCGCACCTCATGCATAGATAGGTCTCATGCTCGCATAGAGAGCGGCGCTGTAATCGTGTCAACAGCGCAATTTTCCTACAGTTATAGCGTTGAGCTTCCTACGATCCGTCCAATACAGGAGCTTAAACTCGGCATTTTAAGTGATGCCCAAAATTGGAGGCAACGGGCATGGCGCTACAATCGCGCGAAGGGTTCCGGTGCTGGCTTTACTCGATAACAGTCCGAACGCGAATTTGACGTCACATTGAATTTTGTTTTCGTAATTTTTATGTGGAAAAGACTAATAATAACATAATAATACTTTTACATGACAATGTTTATGTGTGTGTGGAGTTTTCAACTAACTTTCCAATATATAAGTGGTAGAAAACAACCCTATGTGATTTTTTTATCCGAGAGCCTTTAAAAGTTGGTGGAAAAATTAGATTTGCAAAAATATTTAGACACTTAATTTTTTATTTGAACATTTTTCGGCTCATGTGTGAAAGTAGTATTTTAGTACGTTAGCCCCACTATTATACTCCGTAAAGAAAAAAATCACGGGAGTACGCTTAATAATTTAATTTAACGTACGAACTGTCGTATAAAATGAGTATCTTACAAAAAAATCACAAAAACCAAAATAACTTTTAAACCACTGATAATCGCATAACCTACATGGGGGTTCAATCGATATTAAGTATTGAGGTCCTCCATACTTATGCCTCGTTTGCTCCACCCCTCGCGTTACACTCTGTATATTGCTGGGCTCGTCTATCTCTCTACTATGCTATAGCATACTTTTAAAAGTTCAATCTTCATTCATTATAATTGCCAATATTCCTTCACATGTTCCTCCAAGCTTTTAAAGTTCTTTACATTTCGCGTTTATCCCACCATCTTTGATGGTCTTACTACTATGCCATGGCATAGTAGTATGCTATCTTACTACGATGCCATACTAGTATACTATCTTACTACTATGCCATAGCATAGTAGTAAGAAGGCTTTGTACTCTATGCTAGCATACTAATTAATGAGATATCAAACATTAAATAAAATTATTAGATACATTAGATGAAAAACTTTAAAAACTTGTAGGAACACGTGAAGGAATATTGGCAGTTATAATAAATTAAGATTGAACTTTTAAAAGTTAACAATACTTATTTATTAAGAATACAATAACCATCGAGTTATTCACCGCTCTCAATTTCGCTTTTTTTCACAATCTTGTCGTTCGCTCTAGTAACGTGACAAACTCGCGTTCGATCAGTGTCGAGTGAAGCTAGCACCGCAATCTTTCGCGCGATCGCAGCGCCATCCCTGTTGCCTTCATTTTTGGGCCCGCTGTTCTTATCGTTTCCCCATTGGAGTTTGGGCTCCTGAATCTAGTCTCCATGGATCCGTCATTCGTGAAATATTTTATATAAATTTTAAAAAGCCCGAAAATGTCAACCCCAATGCGATACAGAGGAAAGTTTACAAGAAAAAAGCGCTTGCTAAAAGACTAAAAGCTTTGACAGCCATGTGTCAAGCAAATGCGACTAAACGCGATGAGAATAACTATAACCTTAACGATCGGCAACAAAAATTCGTTCGTTCGTGGATTTACATCTTGCCGACAGTTTAAACTGCATTCGCTGTAACAAAGACACATACATACATAAATATATGCACAAATTGAACAAATTAAATTTGTTTGCGGAATAAATTTATTTCACATCTGTCTCAGAATTACTAGAACTCGGGAAAAAAAGACGCCTCGAGTTCCCAGACTACGCTCTGATCAGCTGGCTGCAGCGTGCACTGTTGCTGTTCCGTTACAGATGGTTGGGTCCGAGTTCTGTGTAGAATAAAATTACCACTTTTCATGAGTCGATATCTCCGAAACTAAACGCTCAAAGTTTGTCCTTTTGTTTTAAATCAATCCCATAATAGTACTGCGTACACGTGTGTTTTTATTTTAAAATCCTAAGATCCGTTTAGAACCTATATTGAGATATGCGAGCAAACTCCTATCGGTTTACATGTTAGGTATAGGGATCGCGTACAAAACACCCATATTCAATTGCAAATATCTCATAAACTAAACGATGAATCGAATTCGATTTTTGAGCATCAGTCCATGAAGGTCATACCTACACCATACTTAGATTTCACCCAATTTCTAAGATTTGACCAAAACTACAGAACTACCTTAATACTTGGGCGGACCTCCGCGAATTTTCGATAGATCTCTTGCGTTGCTAGGCACCTCTATTGTAATTTTGACCGATCTTTTTCATGATGGCCGCGCTCAGCCTCCCCCTTGTATCGGTATGTTTGTGTACGCTAGTGTGTGTGTGTGTGTGTCGCTTACGTGTATCGGTATACGGCCTCCGTGGATTCGTATGTGTGTGTGAATTTGAGATTTTTTCTTGTTTCAGCCTTGAAAGAAATATTTTGCGCCTGAAAAAATATGATTCTGAATGGTTTTTAAGCCCTCTTTGAAAAAAAATATCGTATTTTTGTCATGAATAGTATTTGCCAGAGACAATACCGTTTTCTGGAAAGGAATTCAAATTCCATTTTGCATGTAGGAGAATGAAATTCACAAAATTCCGAATACAGAACACTTCTGAAAAACTTCATTTGTGCCCCCCGGTCATGGAGAAAAAAATTATCTAAAATACGATTTAAAGTTGATAGATCGGATTTTAATCAATGGAACAAATGAGCTAAATCAGGCACGACCGCACTACAGGAACTGCTAGTCTGCTGACGTCACAGCTGCAACTTCCGAATGTTCGGCTGTCACTGGACGGTGACAGAATGTTAATGCAAAGCGCGTTTAAGGTTTTTCGATGTGGATACGGTATTATATGTTCGTAAAATGTTGAGCTCGATGGATGAAGCTAAACTTTTTTATGTATTTTGATCCGCTGAATCCGAATATCACAATGTTTGGCCGAAAAGTCGAGCATTCAATTGTTTATAGCCAATTGTTAAAACAATTTTTCAAAAAATTAAAGTTTTTCGGGATGAATTTTTTTTACATGTGTATGTAAAATATAGTAGTTCTGTAGTAGAATAATCTGTACAAGATTATTCTACATCAGAACTACTTGCACTCGCACTTGGACTAATTCCCAGCTGCAAAAAATATTGATCAAAACAGAGCTGCAAAAAATATTGATCAAAACATGACATGAGATACGATATTTGTTTCGATTAAAGGTTTTTGCAGTTGGGAATCAATCAAAGTGCGATTGCACATGACATTGAATTTTTTTCACTTTTCATAGTCTAGTGCAATGGTAGCGGTTTAAATTCGCTTTCTTGGGCATTGAAGAGCGTATTTTTTTCTAAATTATTTAAAGGATACGAATCCAACTATTATAAACGTGATTTCAATTAATGAACATGGAACATTATTTGAATAAATCGTTTCGCACGTTGGATTCGTCACGGTACTGCAGAAAATATCTTCGTATTTATGAACGTTAAAAAATTACAGTCGGACTTCATGTAAATCCCCATTTGGATCAATGTTTTTTATAGCTGAGAATCGGTTTAAGTATGGATGCAAGTGGTCTCGTTGTGGAATAATCTCTACAATCAAAAAATATTGCGCAAGAAATTGGTTTCATTTTTTTTTTTTCATAGTCCACTGCAGCAGTGTAGTTCTGAAACGATGTTCTCGATGTCGAGGGAGGTAAATTAAAAAAAAATCAAATATAGGGAACTTGTCCAAACACTGTAAACGTGATCTTTTTTCATGTTAGATTCGTCTGGATCCTATAAAAAACATTTATTGTATGCGGATGTATCAAAGTTTTCAAAAGCCCGGGTCGTTTTCGTCCTGCCCAAGATAATTTTCTTTGCAGGTTGCTTAATATTCATTGAAAAAAAAATTAAAAACAATAAAGAAAAAACCCTAGTTTCCCTTGAGAAGTACGGTCTAAAGATTGACCACGAATTTTTTCAGATTTTTTTCATTGACAATTGTTGGTTTGGTAGTGCAAAAACGAAAACGATCTAGGTTCACGGGATTAAGGTGCCTCAAATACCTTCACGGATTGAGGGTCAAGATAACCGATTAAACTTAATCGATATATTGCGAATTTCCTTGAAAGTGATGTCAATTTCGAAAATGTTCGACGACTTCACGCTCCGCGAATCATATTTTCAATCATTTGCGATTTGCTAACTACTTTCGGAATAAATAATTCCTACAATACATTTTAAAGTAATTTGGCGTGTAATAATTATTTTTTTACCGAATACTACGAGTATTTTTGTTTTTTTACTGTTCCATTCGTTATTTACAAATTTCGTGACGACAGAATTTTAAGATATTTCTTTTTGTATTTAAAGTTATGTAGAATATTGATATATTTAGAATTTGAGATTAAAAAATGCGGTAACTACAGAATGTTAAGATAATTTATGCAACATTAAAAAACAAAAATACTCGTACCATTTGGTAAAAAATAATAATTTCACGCCTAATTACTTTAAAATGTATTGCTAGAATTATTTATTCTGAAAATTGTTAACGAATCGCAAATGATCGAAAATCGTATTTACGGAGCAGGGAATCCTCGAACATTTTCAAAATTGACATTATTTTCAATAAAGTTCTCGGATAGGGACACATGCAGATCCCTTGGTTCAACCGCGTGTCATAGGAGTCTCAACCACCATCCTGTGAGAGCCGAACATTCGGAAGTTGCAGCTGTGACGTCAGCAGACTAGCAGTTCCTGCAGCGCGGTCGTACCTGATTCAACTAATTTGTTCCACTGATTAAATTCCGATCTATCAACTTTAAAGCGTGTGTTGGATAACTTTTTTCCTCATGCCGGGGGCACAAATAAAGTTTTTCGGGAGTGTTCTGTATTCGGAACTTTATAAACTTCATTCTCCTGCACGCAAAATGGAATTTTAATTTTTTTCAAGAATACGCTATTCTCTCTGGCAAATACTACTCATGACAAAAATTTAATATATTTTTTTTTCAAAGAGGGCTTGAAAACCCATTCACAATCATATTTTTTTCAGTCGAAAAATCATCGCGCGAGACCATTAAAAAACATGGCCACCTTATAAAAGTCATTCTATATATATACATATGCGTGCGCGTGTGTGTGTATGATCAGTTATTCAAGTACATTCGTGTATGCTTGCAGTGGAACACGTTGACAGACGTACGGTGCGAGTTTACGTTGTGCCACAATCTAGTCGAGTTGTCTATACATTCAACAATCTGGCGAGTCACGTCAAACAAGAGAGGTTCTTTGTGAGTTCAACATACCTCATATTAACTATTGTTTTTCTTTTGTCATAGAAATAATAGCCGACTTTCGTAAGCTATTGTAGATAAAAGATTTTCCACAATCTGGACATTCACATGCTGCCTTGTTATTATCATGATTGTTGAGAGCAACAAAACTGATCAACACATGTGAATGACTTTGCATTTATTTCAATGCGTTGTTGATTATTGAAAAATGATACTCGTGGCTTAGGATATTGCTCTCTTGTTATATTAGGTGGCGGATTCGTTTACCAAAGTATACGGATACTTGTGCAACATCGACAATATCAAAAGTACTGTAGCGAGAGATCAGGTTTTGGCGAATTCGACAAGTGTGACGACTCATTTCATCAGTTCAACGGATGATTTGCCTATCCAAGCAGATGTGATTATACTGTAAGTTTATAGTTATGGGATAGAACATAATTTTTTTTCTCCCATACCGGACGTTTAGGAAAGTGCATCCTCTCATGAAGTGTATATTGCACGCACAAAAATTAAAGCTCATTGGAGGACCATTATCGTACAGATATCAACTGGTAATTTTACTGGAGTAAAAAAATCTACTATAATATGTGTATATTGGGAGTAGAAATAAGTCTCCGTTGTTGGACAAAAGATGGTCCCACCAGGAGGTTATGGTTGAATTTGTTAGATGTAAAACGTTATATCATAAGGTTGGACATCTGGCAAGACCATAACCTTGAAATAATAGCGATTTTGTATCAGCATCACATAATTTTTTTCGTTCGAAAATGTCGAGTTTTGGGCCGAATAAGCGTCATTTACGGGAATGAAGTGTACGAAGACGCGGAATTGAAAGCATTATTCGAGAGAGATTCGTGCCAAATAGAACAGTCGTGCTGTATATTGGAATCAGAAAAGATTAGACGAAGGCTAGTTTTTTGACAGATCATTTTGTAGATGTCGCGGGTGCTAAATCCAATTTTGCCTAAAAATCAGGGTGTTGGTTTTTTCTAGAGGATGAAGGGGGATGGCGATGAATTAATGCCAAACTACAACCCCCACGAGGTCGGCGCCGGGAGAAAAAACTGTTCATAAAAATCCGGGCTTCATCTTTTTCCACAGCGCCGAAGTCGTGGATGTTCATTTTGGGGTGGAAAAAGTGGGGTGAAATTTAGAAAAATCCGTTTTAATTCGACAACTCTTTAGGAAAAAATCATGCAATGTTTGTTTAAATGGGAACGTTGTAGCCCTTGAAAAGACGCGTCGATCGAGTATTCGACCATCCCTCTCCAATAATATTTTCGCCCCAAAAAAATTGTTTATTGAATGACTAAAAAATAATTGATTTTTCGGAGATGGCTCAAATGTACGAAGTTGTACGAAACTTCTATGGACCACCCTTGAATTTTGCTTTTTCAAACTCCCTTCGGAGGTTGAAAATTGAAAATGATATTCTGGAAAAGCTATTGACCGAAAGTAAAGAGATACGAGTTTGGCGCTGTGGACAAAAATGTAGCTAAGGGTTCAAACTACAAATTGTTCCGCGGCGGCGATATCGTGCGGTCAATAGTTATCCCAGAATTTTATTTTGAATTTTCAAGCCACGAGAAGGGTTGGATAATAAAAATTCAAGGGTGGTCCATACAAACGAAAATATAGAGAACATTATTCTTCACATTTCGTACATTTAAATCATGCCCGAAAAATCAATAGTTTTTGAGTTACGCAATAAACGATTTTTTTGTTGTTGGTTTTTCAACAATTTTTTTGGGGGTGAAAATATTATCGGAGAGTAATGATCAAATACTCGATCGATGCGTCTTTTCAAGGGCTACAACTTTCCCATTTGACCAAAAAGTGTAAGAATTTTCCTAAAGAGGTATTGAATTAAAACTGATTTTTCAAATTTTCAACCCACTTTTTCACTCCCAAAATGAACTTCCACGACTCCGGCGCTGTGGACAAAACCAAAGCTCGAATTTTTCTGAACATTTTATCTCACGGCGCCGACCTTGTAGGGATTGTAGTTCGGCATCAATCCACCCCCATCCGCCTTCATCCCCCCCAAAAAAAACCCTACGCCCCGATTTTTGGGCAAACTTGGATTTATCATCAGCGGCACCTACAGAATTACCCATAAAAAAACTGGCCTTCTTCTAATGTTTTCCGATTACGGGGTTTTTCAACGACTGCACGAGACTGTACTAAAACGCAAAAGTTCCCGCAAATGACGCTTATGCGGCTGAAAATTCGACATTTGCGCACGAAAAAAATTGTCTGATGCTGATACAAAATCGCTAATATTTCAAGGTTATGGTCGTGCCAGATGTCCAGCCTTATGATATGACGTTTTACATCTGACAATTTCAACTATAACCTCCTGGTGGGGCCATCATTTGTCAAACAGCGGAGACATATTTGCGCTTCCAATTTATATATGTGAAAGCTCTCCAATCGGCACAGCGGCGGAATCGGTTCCGCTTCGCACTTGCAAAAATGGAGGTTGCGCACTATCCACTCAAGTGCACAGCTGCGGTAGCCGATTGCAGTACCCCTTAAAGTCCTCTCTTACTGGCACTCCTCTCATAATGCGCTACACCGATCGATATTTGGCCCATATAGTGGGGGGCTATTGTCTCTGTGGAGTTTCCGTTTACGGAGGTTGCAGTGTAATCGAAATGTACGAAGAGAAGAAAAAAATCTTTTTCATCGTTGATTACGTAGTGAATAAAGGGTAATTGGACCGAAGAGCGTCTAAACGGAGTAATTATAATATATTTAGAGATTCGGATCCTTTAGAACCCGAGTCGAAATTTAGACCCTCCTTTGAATGCTCGAGAACCTATTTCCTTTGTAACGCACAGACCGCCGCCCTCCTTTGACTCCCCTTGAACCTATATGGAGAAATTTGCACCGTTGGCGACCCTCCTTTAGCCCTACTGAACCTTCTATTCAACCTCCTGAGCCTCCTTTAGGCCTATGGGCTCGGCTTACGTGAACCTACACAACCTCGTTTTGGCCTAAAGTCCTATCTGTACCCTACAGAACCTCCTTTGAATCCAAAGCAGAAGGAAAATGAAAGATTGGATCCAAAGGAGGTTCTGTAGGGTCAAGCTATATCTGAAAAATACATTATATGTGTGAATTAAAAATATGATGTTTGATTATTTATTATAAGATTGATTTATTAATTCGAAACATATACATACATTGTCACAACTATAAATTATTTCGTGTAACTTAAAAAAACGTTATATTAAACGTATACTATATATGCACTATAGTATAGTACAAATATAGTATACGTTAGTAGTCCAGTAAAGTACGCTGGTACTACATTTGTTTGTGTGTTTTCAAGTTTATTTCATTATTATAAATAAATGATATATAGTTTATCTGAAAATATTTTTTAATTATAATTATCCCTTCTTTGGAATATCGGTGAACTGCGGATGGGAGAGAAGGGGGGGGGGGAGCGGAGGGCAGCATATTGAAGTAGGCTTAAAGGAGGGTTAGTAGGGTCAGAAGAGGTTTAAAGGAGGGCTAGGAGGCTCTGCGAGTCACCGGTGAAAGGAGTCAAAGGAGAGTTAGTAGGGCGAAAGGAGGTTTAAAAGAGGGTCTGTAGGTTTGCGTAAGCATTAAATCAGGCTCACTAGGGTTTAAAGGAGGTTCAGATGAACCTACTAAACCTCCTTTGAGTGAAAAAGTCCAATTTCTGCCACTTTTGGAGGTTCAGTAGGTTCTGATATACATGTTTTTGAGATGTCCATTTGAACCTCTTGAACCTCCATTGAATGACAAATTGGGATCGAAAGGAGGTTTAAAGGAGGGTCTAAATTTCGACTCGGGAAATGTTTTTTTTTTAACAAGTTGAAAGCACCGAACTACGGATTGATTTATTTGGAGCTGGATACTGTTTCTTTATATTTCTCTTCAGATCATCGAGCGATCTTCAGACCATTAGCAATCTGAAAGCAACTCTTTTAACAAGATCCCTCTACCTTGTGGATGTGCCAACTAGCGGTTCGACCGTTACGAACGACCCGGAAGATATCGTTTACTGGATTCTCGTGACACTGACCATTGTCTTTTTTCTATGCAATATAACACTTGGGATCGTCTTTGTCATAAGGGTGAAAAGGTATTATCGAAGAATATTGAATAATCGGAGGGGAGAGCTCGGACCGAACGATAACTCGTTCGGTCTCGGAAAATGTTCTCGATCTACGATCTCATCATTCTCGAATTGAACGTTTTAAGATTGAATCGAAGGCTCGATAGGCTAGCAACTACACAATGTCAATCCCAAGAGTCGGGTGTGGATCGGGTTGGAGTAGTTCCAACGACGAACCAATTTGCTCTAGCTGGATCGAATCCTATTTGGAAAACGCCAAAAATATCTATGGATGACAATATCAGGTATGATATATTTTTTTCAATTATTCTCGTCTGTTGGCCAATACTTGGGCGCAGTTTAGTATGATACTGAGCGATGATAGCCCTTGTATTTCGATCGTTCAGTTATAGCCGCTCGATTTTTCTATACCGCCATGAGCTTTGAAACGAAAAATATATCGTGCGGTTCGAGATTGTTGCTCCCTCTGTTGCATACAACGATGAGAGTCGATCGACGTTGAAAAGGCACAATAGGCATGTCGCTCTCGTAAAAATAAACATTGGACGAAAGAGCAAAGATTGTTGGAATGAATTTTCTTGCATCCAAATTTTAATTTGCTTCGAAGAAAAGGCTGCTAATTATTTTCCATTTAACAGTAAAGGAAGCGGTGATTCGGATTTGATCGGGATCGAAGATGATCCGGATTTTGGCTACGTGAATAACGCGATGATGGATAGAAGAGCGTGGGAGGATTTCGAAGAGGTGAGTATGGGCAAAATGTCTGTTTGAGTAAACGCGAAAAATCGTCAGTTTAGGCCGAAAGTTGGGCCTAAAGCTGCGATTTTAGCAAAATGCACAAGTGTGAATTGATCGCTCATCGGCCAGGACGACAAATGTTTACTCTATAATTGCTGACTTAAGGACAGGTGATACGGGCGGACCTTGATAAATCATGCAACAATTCAGCAGCTTTGAATATTTTCATTAAGGGACAACACCACTGTGACCCCTTGTTTTTTTGCCATTTTTCAAGATTTTTTTTTGTGGGAAAAAAAGAGATATTCGAAAAAAAATTGTTTTTGTTTTGTTCGTTGTTTATTGAAGATACATAAAAAAAAAATTGACAAATTTTTCACGCCCCATGGTGACGGTGGGGAAGCTCCCGCGTCAGGTACTGTTGCCTCTGCAGTGGTTCGCGGCACGCAGTAGAACTCTCTTCAAAGTCAATCTGAAAAAAAATATCGAGTGTTTTCGTTAATAATATGATATTTTGAAGAGAAGTACATAGGGATTTGAAAAAATATTTATTTTTAAAAAATAGGCACGCTTTTGAAATTAAAGGACGATTTTCGAGCAAAATTTCTCGTCGAAAATAGGCTATAACTTTTATTATTATTGAGATATCGAAAAAATCCTATGTACTTCTTTAGATAATCTAGTTTTATTGATGCAGTCCAAATTTGAAGTCGATCGGATAAAAATTGCTCGAGTTCTGCTGCGTTCCGCACTCAAAAAAGTGCTTTTGAGAAAAACGCGTTCAAAGTTTTAGGTTGTTAATTTATGCGATAAATTGGAAAAAAAATGTTTACCCTTAATCAGCGATGCCGGCACCATATATTAGGTGTACAAATAAGTTTTAGGACACTTCGATTTTGTATCATAACAGCTATTCTAAATTAATTCAAAGGTCCCGCTCACTTATCATAGATGGTGCTTGATATGTAGTATCGAAACGTAAAGGAGTCATAAACATAACCTATAAATTCTGTAAATTAAACATGCAGACCGATAAGCTATTTATTAGACACTGCATTCGCTATGAATTCCATCAAGGAAAAAGTGTTAGGAAAGCGTGTGAATCGATATGTTCCGTTCTTGGAGACAACATTGTATCTAAAAGTACATGTGAGTATTGGTATAAGCGATTCAAAGAAGGTGATTTCGACATTAGTGACCGCGAACGCACGGGGCCTCCTGTAAAGGTGGACGATCAGGAACTGCAAGCGTTGCTGGATGAAAACTCTTGTCAGACGGAGAAACAACTTTCGGAACAGCTTGGAGTAACTCAACAAACTGTTTCTTATCGTTTAAAAGCAATGGGTAAGATTCGAAAAGGAACAAAGTGGGTACCACACTTTCTGACTCAAGAAAATAAAAACAGCCGTCTTAACATTTGTGTGAGTCTTTACAACAAGCAACATAGAAAGTCTTTCTTGTGGAAAATAGTGACCGGCGATGAAAAGTGGATTTATTTTGATAATCCGAAACGCAAATATCATTGGGTTGACCCCGGCGAGCCGACAACATCCACGCCAAAGGGCAATGTTCATTGTAACAAAGTCATGCTGTGCATATAGTGGGATATGAAAAGCGTACTGTATTATGAACTTCTCAAACCTGGTCAAACAGTTACTACCGATCGCTATTGTCATCACTTGATGCAAGTGAATCAAGAAATTGAGAAGAAACGTCCATTTTCTGGTAAAGGAAAACGTCCAGTAAAACTGCTCCATGACAACGCGCGGCCTCATGAGGGTAAACCGGTCAAGGATACGTTACTAGCGCTTGGGTGGGAAGCTGTACCACACCCGGCGTATTCACCAGACTTAGCCCCATCCGATTATCATTTATTCCGGAAAATGCAGAACGATTTGTCTGACGTGCGATTCAAAACATTTGAAGAAATGGAAAAATGGGTCGCTAAATTTCTCACCTCGCAAGACGAAAGTTTCTTTGCGAAAGGCATCCGCGAGTTACCTGAGAGATCGCTGAAGGTCATTCAGTGCGATGGAGATTACTTCGATGAATAACTGTGTTTTACTTCTTTTTTAATAAATCTTGAATTTTTTGAAAACTGTCCTAAAACTTATTTGTACACCTAATAGCTGGCCTTCAAGAAGCAAATCATTGTCCCTAGCATCTTTTCTCGAACTTGTAGAGGCTCTTCTTGCCCCTTTTGCAGCGTCTGTGAGCGAGCGCTCCGTCAGCTCGATCCGCGCTGCGTCGGTTTCAACGCAAAAATTGAAACAATTTGGGCCGATAGTTATTCCCAACGTCTCCAAAACTTTCACGAGGCTTCTCAGGCCATCATTGAATAATAATACCGCGATATCAGCTGCAATATCGACGATTGACGATTGACGACTTGAAAATTTTTCAATTATCGCCACCTATGGCTTTTTTCGAAACTATATTTATAACAATAGCCGGTTTTTGTGAAGAGAGACAAAAGAATACCTGGAAAAGACCCGCAGGACCTGGGAAAGGCCCGGTATACCTGCCGACCCTGAGGCGCGCAGCTGCGCGGGACCTTAATCTTAAATGTATTCTAGATTTTTCTAGATGGTTTTCAAAAAATCGATTTTTTTAAGCCGTCACAGTGGTGTTGTCCCTTAATTTGTTTTACGACGATGCAGGGAAAAATCATAATCGACTAATATTCATCGAGATGTAGAAAGATTTTGGTAAAAGGGAGCTTTATGCTTGCCAATGCTAGGCATAGTTTCGGTCGTTTTAGATGTTACGAAATTTAGCACCATTTTGCCCTGGTGAAACTTGCGCAATAACACACGTTTAGCTTCCGAGCCCATTGTTCTTTCACGCCCACCCGACTTCCTTGTCTTTATTTTTCTTTCAGGCTACTCTAAGGCGACAAGTATCTATGAGCGTATCGATAAACAAGCGGTGTACAAAATCTGATGAATACGTCGTTCGACGTATGAAATGAGAGAGGAGTCAGTCGTTAACGGACTAACGAAGAGTCGTGACGTATGTAACGAAAGAAAATATACGTAATTGTACAACGAAACCTAACTGGTCTCCCAATGAGTTTATTGCAACCACGACTCCACGCGCATCAATCATCCACCACCGATAATCCACTATTTAAAAATGATACCCTAAACTAGGGTAAATTGTGCGTTTGCGAGATTAGTCGAGGAAGCCTCTTGACGGATATATCGCATCTCCACAAAGGAAAGGACAATCAGTCTCGTTATTGTTGATACAAAATCCAAATCACCACCTATATAGTATCTTTGGTATTAGTAGAATTATTATATTAAATAATCGTAAAAATCGGTTGTCTGTAAAGTCGGTTTACTGACGATAGTTGAACGTGACAACGTCATAAGAAAATACTAATGGAATGGTTTCATTTTTCAAAAGAAAATTTTAATTTTATTTGTTTGATAGATATTTTGTATGGATATAGAGAAGGAGGTAAATGGAAATCACAATTGAATTGATCAAGTTACATTTATTTGTACGCATAAATACAATTATGTCAATCTTTATTTATTTTTTTTACAATGTACATAGTTTTTACAAATATGAATGTGCTTTGAGCAATTGTTTTACAACTTTTATTTTTTCATAAAATTCTTCGTTCAGAAAATCATTTTAAATTTACAAAATACTTGAATAAAATTTATTGTTTAAATTTCTACTCGACTGTTAAAATTTAATTTTTGATTTTATTATTTTATAATAATAAATTTTATATTGACATTATTTCTTTCAGCAAGTAAACTGAATAAAAGTTGTTGTTCAATTAGTTACTTCATTATTTTTGCAAATTTAATTGTAATTTGTTGTAAAAAAAGTAATAATTTTGAATAATTTATTATAAGAATAAACTGTGATTAAATTATTGTTCATAAATCTTCAATTTAAAATTAAAAATTTGGAAACATCATTAAAATTTTTGTAACTCTAGCTTTTAAAAAGCCCGCCTCAATGTGTTTGATATAGGAGAAAATTGTTCCCTCTGACGGATGATATGTGGAAGATTTAACATTTATGTTTTAATGTTTTGAAATCATAGCTAAGCTCGATAATTATTTCGATCGAATAGTAAAGCAATTGATTTTTACTCATCGTGAAATAGTTCTGTTAACTTATTGTTATAGTTTTGTCAATTATAGCATAACCTACAATCGCTGCACTAGCGGACCGATGCTATTTATTTTAATGATGAAAGCACGAATATTCGACAATATATCACTGAACATATATTTAATATCGAAAGAATCATTACCTTTATCGCCGCAATTATCGTTGCTATAAACAATTGACATCACATTCACTTTTCACTGCACTTCATACTTGACGAAAACATGTACATGTATTATTGTATAGCAGCTGTCCACGCGGACGCATCGCTCATGGCCTCTGCACACTGCGCGCGATGGGCGATAAGCGATGAGCGATGTCCAATGACAGCTCGAGTATGACGGAGATGCTCTATGAGAGTGACGTTGCCATTGGATATCGCTCATCGCTCGTCGCTCGTCGCTCGCAGTGTGCAGAGGCCATCACTCAAGTAGGAGAGAGACCGATGTCGAACGCTGCCGAACGCGGAGGCCGATTGTGCCTCTTTGTCGCTCGTTCCGCGCTCTCGCTTGCACTTCAAGCCTTAAATGGAACGCCTCAGAGCGAGGTAACGCCGCATGAGTCATGTTTTTTCGTGCGTGCAGCCGGCTCCATCGAATTATAAGACGTTGTCACGTCAAAAAGGGTACCGTCGCTGCATATCAAGAGACGCGGCAGCGTCTTGAGGCCAAGTAATAAAAGGAAATGCGACGCCACTGATCGATGCCACCAATCTCGACGCCACTGGCCGACTGATATATTTTTTTTAAATTAAGCCGCGACTGTTTATACAGTAAGATGGGCTTTAGCAAACAACGTTTTATCTTTGTTCGATATTACACGAAAACGCTGCTATGAATCGAAAATTTAATGGCATTCGACCAATGAAATATGATTTTTTTCTATCGATTTTGTTTGAGTCATTTTTCGATCCGTCTACTCAATCTTGAGATCTCATAATATTCGACCGAATTTCCGAACGATTTTTTTACCACGAAAATTCTTCAACACCTCAAAATCGTTTTAGATTCACTTCACGCCCGACAATCGGTCGTATCAAAATATATCCTACATCGAATCGAATACGCCGTGTGTAAAAGCCCCGACACGCAGCGCCCCCCTTTCTCGCACCGCCCGGCAGTTGCGTGGATCGGGGCCCCGGTGTTCTGTCGCGTTAGATTGATTTACATCGTCCTTTTACACTTGAAGTTTTTCGGTGTCTCCGAAGAGCAACATTGGCGAAAATCAATGAGTGAGTTTGCTTACGGTGAAAATGAGACTCGAAACGTGTTTTTCTTGAGTTCTTACCGACGATGATCCTAACAAGGAACATTCCTCAGGTGTCCGCCACCGATTTTGTTGAAACTCATATATGTGATAGAGCATCTAAAACTTTGAGACATCTTTTTTTTAATCTGCGGAAAAACGGATTTAAGGGCGGAAACCGCCCCTCGAAGAAAGGTGTGTCGAGGGGTGATTTTGCAGTTTCATTGAGGGGTGAAACCACCCCTCAATCTGCCTTTTTTCACGCACACTTAAGAGGGTTGTATGCAACTTTTAAAAAAAGGTATCATTTTGGAGGAGAATTAAAACTGAAGTTGACGGGTTTTTGCGTTTTGGCGGCATAGCAAATTCAAGGGGGTAAACCACCCCTAACATAAATTTATTTATCATGGTCGTTTTTTCTTTGTTCAAAGTGTATCCGCTGATTTTAAATATTTCTATAAGCTACAATTTAATGTTGTATCATATTTCAAAATTATTACATTCGTCTCAAGGGGGTTGAGCCCTCTGACGAGAAACATCATTGAAGTATTTGCTTTCGATTTCGTTGAAACTCATATATGTGGTAAAGCATTGCAGACTATTAAACATGTTTTTTTTTTGTATCGGCAGAAAAACGGTGTTAGGGGATGAAACCACCCCTCAAAGTTTCTCCCACCAGCAGTCCACCGATCTGAATGAAACAAAATCGAAAATTCCTCTAATATTAAGCGATGAAAAATCCACTACAAGAGTGTTGATTAGAAATATAATTAAGGGGTAAATCACCCCTCCATTTGCCATTTGGACATTGCCCTAAGGTTGTTCATGAAGCGACACCTCGTGATAAGAAGATAATCCCAATGATTATTCCAAAAGGTACAACTGGGAAGTTCAGCCGCTCGATGTATGTGGATTCAGAGTGTGGAAAAATTTCGTCCGACATTTTTCAGACAGTGTAATATTATTAAAATCTGATATGAATTTGCACTTGAGCAATAATATAATTAAACTGCAATCACTTACACACAATCAACTCTCATCACCGCGGTATTCTAATCTTTTTGAATATTCATGGTACAAAAGTAATTATATATCTAAAAAACCAGAAGATTAAAAAAATCGTGTAACCTTTGGTTTTGGTGAATCGAACACATATTGTGAAATACCCGCTCGCAATAATTTGGCCATTATCAGATGTGTATGGTGCAAAAAGTCGTTGTGTTTAAAGCATTTTTTGACGACTATCATTATTGCAGGAATTATGAGCCATGATTGTTGATAGTTATCATATGAAAAAAAAGTATATGTCCCAAGAAAATGATTTGACGGCATATGACTGCGATACTTTTTACAAGTACTATTAATTAAATCAGCTGACATGATTCACAAATGAAATATGTCAAAATATATTAAAAACATGTTCGTTAACCTACTGTAAAACACTTAGTTTCATTAATATGTTTAATTAAATAAACGGTAAAATAATAAAAATATACATTCCTCCACAAAACTACGTCGCTGGCTATATTATCGCTTGATCCAGGCGCATCATCGTTCCAAAATATACGAAGTGAGCCTTATAACTTATTCTGGAAATTATTATAATTAATGATATAATAGAAGTGTATGTTTATTCTTATGGAGATGCTTAATGGACGTGCATATTCAAATCGGAAGCGTTTCGACACGAAAATATGAGTCTTATGAGTAAGGGGTAGCCCCATGTCCCCACTCCCAAAGTACCGCTCCTAAAGCTCAAAACGAATATGCCTGCACACACAACCATAAAATTGATGTTACCGATGAAATGAAAGCAGTTTTAACGAAATTCGTGAAACCTTTAGCGAAACTTAAAACGAAAAGCAATTAGAGGGGGTAGTTTACCCTTAAAATGTAAAAATTTAAAAACGTAATAAATTAAAAACGCGGGATAATATTTTGAATCCGCGGATACATGTTAAACACAGAAAACACGACGGTGATGAACAAATTTATGTCAGGGGTGGTTTACCCCCTTAAATTTGCTGTCCCGCTGAAACGCAAAAACGCGCCAATTTGAATTTTGATTCCCCTTCAAAATGATACCTGTTTTATTAATTTTCATACAACCATTTTAAGCGTGGGGTGAAAAACGGCAAATGGAGGGGTGGTTTACCCCTTAATTATATTTCTAATCAACACTCTTGTAGTAGATTTTTCATCGCTTAATATTAGAGGAATTTTCGATTTTCTCTCATTCATGCCGGTGGACTGTTTGTGGGAGAAACTTTGAGGGGTGGTTTCGTCCCCTAACACCGTTTTTCTGCCGATACAAAAAAAACATGTTTAATAGTTTGCAATGCTTTACCACATATATGAGTTTCAACGAAATCGAAAGCGGATACTTCAATGATGTTTTCGTCAGAGGGGTAGTTACCCCTTAAGACTAATGTAATAATTTTGAAATATGATAAAACATTAAATTGTAGCTTATAGAAATATTTAAAATCAGCGGAGACACTTTAAACAAAGAAAAAACGACCATGATAAATTAATTTATTTTAGGGGTGATTTACCCCCTTAAATTTGCTATGCCGCCAAAACGCAAAAACCCGTCAACTTTAGTTTTAATTCCCCTTCAAAATGATACCTGTTTTATTCATTTGCATACAACCCTCTTACGTGTGGGGTGAAAAAAGGCAAATTGAGGGGTGTTTTACCCCCTAATTTAATTTTTTCTTATCATTTTCACAGTGGATGTTTCATCGCTTTTCATTAGAAGAATTTTCGTTTTTATTTCATTCAGATCGGTGGATTGCTTTTGGGTGAAATTGCAAAATCACCCCTCGGCACGCCTTTCTTTGAGGGGCGGTTTCCCCCCTTGAATCCGTTTTTCCGCTGATAAAAAAAATACGTGTCTAAAAGTTTTTGATGCTCTATCACATGTTTGAGTTTCAACGAAATCTGAGGCGGATACCTGAGGAATGTTCCTTGTGACAGTAAGCAAAGATCAAGCCAATGGTCATTTTAAGGGCCACCTGAACAGCAAGCCAGTACGTTCAGAAGCCGTATTGTGGAATTGCTAGCAGAAGAGGTCACAGGGTGCTAGCAGAAGATTCGATTTTCAAGGCCTTAACGTTCGTAATTTTTTATATTTTTTAAATTCTGATTTGTATTTATAAACATGTGCCCTGGATTCTAAATTGAATATAATTTTTACTCATGAACAGACAACCGCCAAGCGGAGCCGAAAATTCGGCTAAGAAGGAGGCAGGAGAAGGAGAGCAGAAGAAACAGGAAGGTGCATTTCTGAACTTTCTGAAGCCTCCATAAAGCATCCAGTTAACCTCAAGTCCCGAGTGCCCTTGTCAACCCCGAAGCTGAACGTGCATCGTCGCCAGAGACTGCCGGATGGAGTCGAGCTGTGACTGGAAGCAATAAAAATGGACAGTCAAAAGAAGGAAAGCCAGATGACGAGCTGAACTTCAAATCTGGATGAAACGATGAGTCCGAAGCAGTGGGATCCGACAGCCAGAACGTTGAATAAGAAGAAGTTCCTCAGGTTCCGGAGGTTGTAGAGACGAAAGAACAGCACACGAGTGTGTCTCCAGAACATGCCTCGAGAATTGATACTGAATAAGCTGGGCGGTGAATCAGTGCACATCAACGAGAGAACAGGAAACGCTCTGGGTTAAACAATATTGGAGATTGGACTGAAGTCATTACTGATGATGTTCGTACGCAGCTTGTCACTCAAGGATCCGAAACAGTTCAGCATATGCACAGCCAATTCAAGGACGTCTTCAGACATCAAGAATCAGCAAAGGAAAAGGCGATTACAAAGGCTTGGTTCTTCCGGCACATGCTAAACGGCGAGAAGGTTCTGCGAAAGTGGATGGGCTACGCGCCAAAAAAGGAGTCTTTATTCTTCTTCCCGTGCATACTCTTCCAAGCACGATCAGGAACTGGGCGTGCATTCAAATCCAGCGAAGGCTTCAACGAGTGGTGGAAGTAATCCCCGAAAAATGAAAACCACGAAACCAGTAGCGCTCACATTCAGTCGTCGCTTGCCTGGTGGCAACTTGAAGTTCATCTTCGAGTAGGGACCACTGTTGACAGCAAGGCTCAAGATTTACTAAAACAAGAGGAAGAAAAGTTGGCAGACTACCTGGACATCGCGAAGGAGACGAAGGTGAATTCGAAGGACAAAACCAGGGCAATTTCTTGGAGTTGGTGAAATTACTATCCAAGTACGACCCAGTCCTGAGGGAAGATATGCTTCGAACCAAGCTCGGTACGTAGCCGACTACGTACATGTCACCGCAAATACAAAACGAGTTTATCGTATTTTTGGGAGATCACGTTAGATGGGAAATTATACAGCAAGTGATAGAAGCAAAATATTTCTCGATTATCTTCGACACTCCACCTGGCATCTCAAGGATGGATCAAACTTCGCAAGTTTTACATTACGGTGTCAGACGGTGACACGGGAAAAGTTCGGGAGTCTTTCATCGACACCAAGGATAAGCACGCCGCTTACATCGCTGCAATGATTTTGTCAATACTCCGGCGTCGAAAAGCGTATTCTGGAAGTCAACCCCAAAGCGCATTTCATCACCTGCTCGAGCCATTCCCTGAATTTGGCTGAGATTCGGGCTGCCGAAGCGGAGGTCAACTCCGTGACCTTTTTTGGTACACTGAACATTTTACACAAAGTTTTTTCTCAGTTTCAACACACCACTGGGACGTCCTCATCAAAACGACTGGAATTAGCTTCAAGTCCTTGGTTGAAACCCGTTGGAGCGCCAGCGAACAAGCAGTCAAGATGGTCAAGAAACAATTTTCAAAAATAATAGAGATTCTGGAGACGGTGGCTGGTACTGACGAAAATTCTATTACTAGATCTGAAGCAGGCGGATTATTAATAGCTATGCAGTCTTTCACGTATCTTACCTATCTTGGATTTTGGACACCGGTGATAATCGAAGTGAGCGATGCACAAGCCTACCTTCAAAAACAAGGATTGTCGATTCGAGGTTGCGCCCTCAAGCTGAACATTTTTAAGACGTTCTTAACTACCAGCCGGTCTGGCATCGCTGATGCCAGTATAACATTTGCCGAAAGCATATGCTGAGAGCTGAGCACCAGTACAGAACCTCAAAAACGCATTCGCCGCAAAAAAAAAACATACCTGGTGAAAAAGTGGTGATGCCGGATTAACGTACAAGAACGAACTACGGAGGGAAATTTTTTCTTCCTTGATCCGAATTGTTCAGAAGAGAACCACTAGATTCGAGCAGCTTTATGATCTAGCAAATAAATATGATTGTTTCCGCCTTCGCAACTGCACGGTGCCGAGATTGAGATCAATCTTGACAGTGCTCCTAGCGATATTGACAAAGACGAAAAAACCTAAATTACCCTACGAAAAAAATGGCACAGTTTTTTGTCGCTTCTCAAAGATCTTATCGCAAAAATAAAAAAGGCAAAATGAAGCTGGTTTTATCCTCTTCGAAAGGCCGTTTGGTAAATTGGTTTACCATCATTTTTCTCTGAGATATTCGATTTTTTGTTCGGATAGAAAAATTACAGTGTGCTTTGTATAAAGCACACTGTAATTGGTGAAGGGTGTATATATAACGGGGTATAGAGAAACTATCGGGACACCCAAATATCTCTTGTCAGACGGATCAACTTGTAGATGAGATCCAAACGTAGTTTAATTCAAAGAGATTTGTCGATAGATTTGGGCCCGATTAAAAATAGCCGATAATAATACCGAAAGATGCTCTTTTGCTTTGGGCCCAAACGGAGAATTGAGATATGAAATATTTTCGTCGAAAAGCCGATTCCGCTGATACATTTTGCACGTGTCCGGATACTTTTTGTCGACCCGGTGTGTGTGCGTGTGCGTGTGTGCATATAATAGACAAAACACGAAGATGTTCACACGAACGATGTGGCAATATAACTGCATGAAAAGTTAACACGTCTCGTTGAAACTCGTGCGTCTCAACGAGCATAAATGAAGGAACATTTCCGCCTCGAAGTAGATACGAGGCGCATCCCGCTCCAATTCATCCTACTTTATAAAGGTCACACGTCGTGAATGTATTCCGTATAAATGCGTGCAGTTGAGCAATCTCTTCGACACTATTTCGACGCACTCGGTGCAGAGTGCGCAAGGACGACATATCTTTCTCGTGGTTGGCTTGAAAAATTAAATAAGATAGAAAAGCCAAGGAGACGACGGAAGATGAGAGACTCGAGTTTGGCGAAAGTGATCGGTGATGAGGAGTGTATCAAGATTGTTCGTAAAAAGCTCGGCGATCATTCGATCGATAATTTCCGTCTGGTTGATTACGAGATAATACCGATCGGTGAAATAAACGGTTTCATGGGTCAGTACTTTACTCTGAGGATAATAATTTGCCGCGATAACGATGAACCGAGCGAGAATCGGGTTTATAATTTTTTTGCAAAAACCCCCCCGCCGACTTCGAGTCCCCAATATGATTGGACAAAGCTGTACGGCACATTCGAGAAAGAAGTTAACCTCTATAAGACGGTTTTTCCCGAAATTTGCCACAATATCGAGACGAATCGGATACCCGAGTTGCTGTTCAGTGAGGATAAAAACGCTATTGTTCTCGAGGATATGACTGAGAGCGGCTACATAATGGCCGACAAATCGATATCGTTCGACCTCGAGCACTGTCGGGTCGTCCTGAGAACAATAGCCAAATTTCACGCAAACTCGATCGTCTTTGAGGAGGTAAAGAAAAAAAATCTCCACGATGAATTTGGCGAGTGGACGTCGGAAGCGCTGTGGCCGTCGTCCGAGGGCAAATCAAAGCGTATGTTCGACGCGGCTGTCAAGGGTGTCGATTCGTTGATCGATCTCGTGGAACAACTGACCTCTACCGAACGTCAGCGATTCAAGAAATTCTTTAGAGCCTGTACGTTGAATCACGTGGAAAAGTTGTCACGATCGAACGAGCACAGAAACGTACTTTGTCACGGTGATCTTTGGGCGAACAATATTCTCTTCAGATACGACGCAAACGGCAAACCCGAGGATTGCTGCTTCGTTGATTTTCAATTAGCAAGGTAAGTAGGGTGGCTGGCGCTGCTCACTTCCATCTCCTAATCCAACTATTTTTACATAACCCCAAATTTCGCAATCCCATACACATTTGGGCCCAAAATATGAATATGTCAATATCGTCGAATGTGACTGTGGAGATGAAATTTGCTTGTCTCGCCAGGTACAATCCACCGGCCCATGATATTCTCTGCTTTCTTCAGTTTACTACAACCCGACAATTTCGTCGCAATAATCGTGAATATTTATACAAGATTTATTGGGACTCGATGGCCGAGTGTCTGAGCGATGCAGGCCTCGAGCCTGCGCTACTCTTGCCGTGGATTAAATTCGTCGATTCCCTCAAAGAATTACAAATAACGTCCATGATACACGGTATTCTCAACATTCCTATTATGCTGCTGGAACCAACAGCAGCGAAGAAATACTTTTCCGAGGAGCCCGATCTACTCGAGAGTATTCTCTTTGTCGATCGCAGCCCGTTTGTATGTCAACAGTTTAATCAAGTGCCGCAATACAGAGAAAGGATACTGGACGCTCTTCTCGAGCTTTACGAGGGCACACTTCGTTAAAAACATATACTACGTAATAAACATGGCCGTTTAAAGATTGACAAATCTCTCGTTTTTTATCTTCCTTCTCCCGTATAGGCCTCCGAAGTAACTCTTGTGGCGCACCCTTGCGGCGAGTTTCGGCAAAACTTGGATTGGTTTTCGTCTGCTAGTGCAGTATGCCGGTCGCCATTTAAATCAGGTGTCCAATCGATGATGCTTGCTCAAGCCTAGCTCTTTCGTGTTTGTGCCGGTTTGACTTAACCGCCATGCGCCAATCCAAGTTTTGCCACCGGCAGCCGTTACGGGGCGCCACCACGAAAGTTACTTCGGAGGCCTATTGCACGCACACGTCGATTTGACGACAGGTATGAGCAGGATGAGGTGAGGGAAATTGTACACGCGTCTTGAAAAACACCCGGTGAACACACAAGCTCGTTTTTTTTTCCTTCAGGCTGACTTTTATGTATATAATTATTCATATCGTCAATTATAATGAATATATAGTTATGTACAATATTGAATCTCATTCTTTAACAACAACATCAACAACATGATTAAACAACGTTCCTCATTGGTACACAAATTGTAAATATACAGATAAAAAAGCATTAGATGAGGTTAATGAGGCATTGAAGGTGGGGCGAACGCTCTGCGCGCCGTCAATTTCATTTCTTTTCTTCTTTCGTTTTTATCGTTTCTTCTTTCTTTTATCCGTTTTTATACATCTGTAAAGCCCGATATGATTATAGTTCAATTATATTTTAGTATGCCTTGTCTTTATTTGCAACCTCGATAACTCTCAACTTTTATTATTATTATACATGCGCGCACACATTTGCACCTACACGCACACACGCGCGCCACTCCAACATCCGTAATTCTTCGATCTTGTATCCATTTTTTTTTGCAATTGTTTTTCTTTCTTTGTCGCTGTTGTACAGATACATACGTAAATACATCATACGTACACGCGAATGTAGAAAACAAAAATATGGAAAGGGGAATGAATAAATCGATTGATATCGGTGCATGATTTAATTATCGAAGAGAGTGCTTGTAATGATTGTCATATACCTCGTCGAGCCGCGATAGTTTTTTTTTATTTCTTTTTTTTTTTCGCGAAGAGACACGCGTGCATAATAGTTGGTAAAATTCTTAAACATCTCCTTTAAGCCTCGCGACATTACATTATCGAAAAAGCGAAAATTTCATTCAACGAAATAACATTTGTGCAATCGAGTCACGACCCGAGTGGAATTTCCTCGGGTCAAAAGAAAGTTTGAGAGAAAAATCAACGCGATTGAAATAAAGATATATCGGTTCTCCACGGGAAGATGACAATTATACATAAATTCATCTATATATCGTGGACTCAACATGGCACGAGCAACCACGTTTCGTGCTAAAACACTAAGCAAGGCTTTCGACGACTCAATCGATCACTTGCACAAATCTAATTACAAATTTGTATCATTTTTGTTTTTCCCCTTCCCGAGGGAGAGAGAGAGAGAGAGAGAGAGAGAGAGAGAGAGAGAGAGAGAGAGAGAGAGAGAGAGAGAGAGATGAGCAAAAAACTGGCTACCACAGAACACACGCTTTTGGTAGATTTTAATGTTTTTTTTTTGCAATGCACTGTCAAGGAAATAATGGAGAAATGGAAAGTCAGATATATAGCCAAATTCCAGTGTTAAAATTGCGCTACACAGACAAGTTTTAGTGAGTAAAATATGACTTTTGAAAATCTCAATTAGATCGTGGATATTTGTGATTTAACGAATGAAAAATATTGGCAACGTCAAGTCTCGCATCGATGTTTTAATTTATGTTTTTTCAAGTACTCAACATTTGTTCACTCCCTCCCTCCCTCCCCCCTCTCTCTCTCTCTCTCTCTCTCTCTCGTACATTGCAAACCGAATATCACTTCTCCCCGCATAAACTTTTAACACATTACGATGGGGATGTTTCGTTTGTCACAACATGAACTGCGGGTGGCAGTGAACAGTGCACGTGGATGTTGCAACAGGAGCAGCGGCACAGCAACAGAGCAAGTATTACACGTTATATGCATATACGAACACCGCAGCAGCGTCTACCACAGCTAGTAATGTATTTGTTGTTTGTTTTTTTTTCTTCTGTTTTTCTCTTTATTTCTCCAATCAATCGCATTTTTAGTCGAAATATATATAGATTTTTTAAATCGATGCTACTCTCCAACCGTAGACGGAAATGACCGCAGATCATGTTGATGCGTGTGGTTTTTGTTCTTCTTTTCGCCCCATTTAGTCCGAAATCTTTGAAACATTATTTACGTTTCTTATTTTTCTCTCCTCTTTCCTCGGTGTTTGCTCAAAAACATTGTGTGTGTGTGTGTGTGTGTGTGTGTACGTCTCAATCATTTTCGCACTGTTACAATTCACGACTGTACACAATGTTCGTGTGTAGATATATAGTTTCTCTTCTTACGCTTGTGTTGTTTACATTCATACGCAGTTACATGAGTTATCATGATAATTCTTCATAATACGTACATCCGTATATGTACACACGTGAGTTTCTCCAAAAATATATAAAAGAGAGAGTGTCCTATTTATACGCATATTTATAATATGTATAATTATCCGGTATGTACGTGTCATAAATATGTGCATATTATAACGTTTTGTTAGTTTTGAAAAAAAAAAACTTAATGTTCCGGCGCGTAGCCTCGTAACGAGGTACATCATACGATAGACTGAAAATCGTGTGGAAAAGGGCCATTTTCTTCATCTCGTTATTATTTATAGAATCTGTACAAAGTGCTTGTATTGAGATTTTTCATGAGTTTCATTCGTTTTGTTTTATCCTTATGTTCATCTTCTTGTTATTTGTTTTAATGGTAAACAAGACACACGAGGTGAGATAATATTGGTATAGTCCCCCCCGCCCCCCCCCCCCCCTCCCCCGCACTCTCACATTTGAAGCGACATTTACCAAACTTTCTCACTGTCCCACTGCGAGAGCCCTTTCCTCTGTTCGTGTTTTCTTCCGAATAATCTCTCACGTTCGCCGGAAACAGCCACTTCGGAACACGAGAAGCTCGGGATCCAGGCGCGTGCTTTGTCGAATCAACGGAACGTGGGCGTCGCGAGGATAATCCCTTTGTCAAAAAAAAAACACAAGCCTTTTTCGCCTTTAACGAAAATGATTGGTCATTCAAATATTTATATTCAATGAGAGTTCGTTTTTCTGTCTCGTTGCACTCAGCTGCCACTCGGGTTTGTCGAGTCTGCGGGAAAAACACTTTTTCGCAAAGGTCAAACGGCCTACCCATTGGCCAATAAACATTTGACCATCGACGCACTCTCTCGATGAGACAGTGCGGGCTCTTTTGCGAGATTGAAACGTATTATTTTCGGCTCGTTGCGAGGATCCTCTTGAAGCTTTTCAACGTGTGTCCGGTGTGGCCGGGGGAGCCCCTTGAAGCAATCTTCGGTTGGTCAATGGGACTGGAAGGGTGAGTCTTCTCTGCGAATCCGTGCATATTCATCATAAGGAATCCATCCATTTGTGGTTAATGGGGAACGAAAATTACCTGTGTAGCGACCCTCGAACCAAGCTCCGTCGTGCCACATCGAAACATCCTCCTCGTTCCTCCTCCTCTCGCGATTTTAACCCCCTTTTTACGATTCATTCTTTCGATCAAATACCGGACGCACACACACACACACATACGAGAGCGCGCGTGCGCGCACAAGTTTTGCGGAGCGGGCCAACTTGAAGAATGAAGAAATCTCATTTATGTTGCTTTTATATTTTCACTAGTGTCGGAGAACGCGTTGCTAGTTGACGATGTACAATCGTCTCCTCTCGGGTTGAATAATTTTATACCGATGGATAATTGACAGACAGGCCGGCGAATCGTAAATGAACTTTTCCGTTTCTTTAGTCGTTGTCACCTAAGCGGCAAGGTGATGGTCTTTTTTGTCGGCTTTTTTGTTTTTCTTTTGCACGAAATAAACGCTCCGGGTGTTGTACGAAATGCCCATCGGTCGAGGAGGCGGAGGAGGATAACGAGGAGTAAACTTGTTCGATAATTCGGATGGCACGACACAGTCCCCTACGTTCGATTAAATGTAGGAATATGGTCCGTCAGTCAGGGCGCTACACAGCAACAGTCAGGAGGCGTCGTCCTTTCCGCGTGCACCGCGGCTTGGTCGATACTCGAGGCCCGGATCGAACTGCATCAGTACGAAAACCTGTCGGATCGGACGTCATTTCTCAAAATCATCACTTTTATTTTCTCTTTTCAAGTTGGCCGGTCTTCTCTTTTTTTTTTTCTCATTTTATTATACTTGAACGTTTTCTCGCCAACTGGCATTTTTATTTCCTACGAAATTTACGACTTCTCGATAGGACCAGCCAACTTATCATTCCATCATAGGAATATCTTTTTGACAATCGTACGAATGAGCATACCTGATCAGCAGGTAAAAGCGTAAAATCATCGGGTGGATTTGTGATGACGTAACGCTTCGACGATGCGTCGCAAGAAGAACTCGTGTCGCGAAACCTTGGATGCCGGTCGCAGAAAAGGAGAGCGGACATTCGTTAATTCGGTTCTAGACTCGTCCACGTGACAGACACACACCCACGAGTACATGCACACGCTCACAGACACACATTTACGTATCATATAATAATAATAATATAATATAATATATATTTATATATTATATATATATATATATATATATATATATATATATATATATATATATATATATATATATATAATAATATATATATATATATATTTATATATTATAATATAATATAATATATATAATATAATAAAATAATAATAATAATATTGATAAGAAAAAAATAAGTCAGCTAAACTGGAAGTATTTTCTTAAATTTGCTTCCATCTTTTGATTAATCTTGGGCGGGCAACTAAACAAAACAGCTAAACAAAACTGTCACGAGATACAAAAAATTGATTGAAATGATATTTTTTGGATGGGAGGGCCCAACATTCGATATCTTCGATGTACACTTTTCGCATTTATCAGATAAAAAACATAAAATGCAATTATTTAGCGGCGCAAATGAATAAATGCATAGCACAGGTCAAGATAGTAAGTTAAAAAAAATCTGTTTCCTCGTCGCCTTCCTTTTTTTTTTAATTCTCCGAGTCTGTTAAAATTCGAGGAGAGATATTTGAACGGAGAAAAGACTCGGATAAACGTAAACAAGAGTGAGAGGGGCAGGGGGAACGGCGCAATGAGGAAACAGCGATAGCGGTGGCCGACGAAACCCCATCGCGACCACCGTCGCTGTGCACCCATGGTAATCCAATAAATACCATCGAGTTAAAGAAAGTTCGGTACCTGTACCTGTACAGACCAATGCACAGCATTCCATACGACTTTAATGCTGCGACAAAGAGGTCACCGTACTTGCCTCCCTCTCCATACTGGGCCAATGGCCCGTCGTACAACGATATCTGACCAACTCGACATCGATCTCTATTCGCCAGACTGTCCGCGGTACTGCGGAAAGAGAGAGAGAGAGAGACAGAGGGGGAGAGAAAGAGAAAGCGAGTGAGAGTGTGTGTGTGTGTGTGTGTGTGTGTGTGTGTGTGTGTGTGTGTGTGTGTGTGTGCGTGTGTGTGTAAGAGAGAGAGAGAGAGAAAGAGAGTGACAGAGAGAGAGAGGAAAAGCTTTCAAAAAGTTATATTTATCCCGTTGAGGATGTTTCGTACGTAAATCGTGGCAAAAGGGGAACAAATGAACATTTTTCGTTTTATTTTTTTTTCTTCAACGTTGTAAAAATGTGTAAAAATGAACAATGTCATTCTGTATATTTGGAAAGTGCAATATTTGAACAATTAATCGAGGGCTGCATTTCGAAATGATCGAAATTGAAAATGAAATTTTCGTACAATTATTTTGATGCGCTCGAAGCACAAAAGTGACTTCCTCGTGATTCTTGAAGAAGGGAAAAAAATGGAAAATTCACATTCTCAGCATATTCTATTACGGTAGATTCGAAATTTGTTTTGCCGTAGCGGAAAGTCGTTTGCACGACAAGACATCCTTGTCGATGTTTGAGTAACAATTGAACGGATAACACGTGTACGAGGTACAAAGAACAAAAAGAACAATACGTAAAAGATGTTTTTTTTTGTTTGTTTGAAAATATGTCGAGCGTTGAATAATTCGTGTATAAAGTGCGCTTGATCGAGTGTGACCGAGTGAATTGTTACCTGTAACCACCTCTGAGGCCTGCTCCTTCGGCGAGAATCAATTCGAGTTCGGGCGTTGCTCCTCCGGTGATTAACGATCGTATGAGAGTCAAGGCATTCTGATTGAAGTACGTCTGGGAAGTGAACGAAATATGGTGAGTCTGAAAGTGTCTTTTGGAAATAGCAATGAAATGGCAATAGCGGGGGGGGGGCATCGCTGTCCTCGTGTCTCAATACCGTTGACATTAGAGAGTCCAATACGCTGACAGCGAAGGCAGTGCCGCAGGCGAACGGTTGGGTCAGGTAGAGCTCGGTGTCCGGATCATCGTCGTCGTCCTGATCGAGGAATTGCACGTTGCTGTCATTAACGAGCTCTTCGGGAAAACGAGAAACAAACAAAAAAAAAACAACAAAAGGAAAAATTAAAGTAAGAAGAAAAAGCGGTACGGTTTGGTTGAAGAAAAGTTTGGCAGTGAGATTTGCAGCGTTGAAAAGTGAGGATAGTTTAGATTTACCGGTTATCATTGGCACGTTAGCACCGTAAACCGAACCGCGTCGTTGAAGAACTATAGGACTGCCAACTTGGCTGAGCACACCGATCGTATCGTCGAATGTCATTGCCTTGATGTTTAGGGACGCGAGAATGGCCTCCTTGTCGGCGAGGGTTGGATCGTCGTTGCTAGGCACTTTTGCCGACAGGATGCAACACATGTCGCAGAGATTAACATTAACGGCGCGTAGATCCGCTCGGCTCAATGGCGAACCCTTGATTTCCAACAACAAACAAAACCCATTGTAATATCGACGGCCACTTTGAACTTGGCCGTCTCGGCTCTCGTGTCAAGGTAAACATAGTTGTCGAGGAGAAAAAAAAGGTCGAAGGGGCGGGGGAGAAGAAGAAAAAGGGCCATCTCACGTTTAGCACGGATATTTTTGGCAGGTTCTGCAGCATCTTCCACTCCCGTCGTATGTAGTCGACAGAGCCAACTATCACTACGTGTTTAAGCTCGTGGTAATGGAAATTGGAAGCTCTCAATGGCATCACAAGGTTTCGCAGTCCGATGAGGGGCGAGTCGGGATCGGCAAAGAGGCATACAACGACGTGACCGTTCAGTACCGTCATCGCCGCCTGATTACGATCGAGTATACAGTCTTCGAGGTTCCGGGCGGGACTCCAATGAAACATACCCGTCGAGTCGTACTTCATTTCCGTCTTTTCGAAATCAAAATCCTTCGCTTGATCATCGGCGATACCGATCTGGAGGCCCCCGTTGTTATTCACATTCGTCCCACCGGATCCTCGGCTCGTTGGCCTGAAACAATAATGCAACTCGTGTCTCAAGCCTCGTCTCAAATATTTCATTATCTCTACACTTTCTCGTAGACTTTATTCAACTTTTCGCCCCGACAAAACAAATTCTACTTAAATCCATACAATTGCTTTGCCCACTTTCAACCGAAATCGTCAATCAATCGTTGCGTTAAGTTACGTCCAAAGTATATATTAGGTGTACAAATAAGTTTTAGGACACTTCGATTTTGTATCATAACAGCTATTCTAAATTAATTCAAAGGTCCCGCTCACTTATCATAGATGGCGCTTGATATGTAGTATCGAAACGTAAAGGAGTAAACATAACCTATAAATTCTGTAAATTAAACATGCAGACAGATAAGCTATTTATTAGACACTGCATTCGCTATGAATTCCATCAAGGAAAAAGTTTTAGGAAAGCGTGTGAATCGATATGTTCTGTTCTTGGAGACAACATTGTATCTAAAAGTACATGTGAGTATTGGTATAAGCGATTCAAAGAAGGTGATTTCGACGTTAGTGACCGTGAACGCACGGGGCCTCCTGTAAAGGTGGACGATCAGGAACTGCAAGCGTTGCTGGATGAAAACTCTTGTCAGACGGAGAAACAACTTTCGGAACAGCTTGGAGTAACTCAACAAACTGTTTCTTATCGTTTAAAAGCAATGGGTAAGATTCGAAAAGGAACAAAGTGGGTACCACACTTTCTGACTCAAGAAAATAAAAACAGCCGTCTTAACATTTGTGTGAGTCTTTACAACAAGCAACATAGAAAGTCTTTCTTGTGGAAAATTGTGACCGGCGATGAAAAGTGGATTTATTTTGATAATCCGAAACGCAAATATCATTGGGTTGACCCCGGCGAGCCGACAACATCCACGCCAAAGCGCAATGTTCATTGTAACAAAGTCATGCTGTGCATATGGTGGGATATGAAAAGCGTACTGTATTATGTACTTCTCAAACCTGGTCAAACAGTTACTACCGATCGCTATTGTCATCAATTGATGCAAGTGAATCAAGAAATTGAGAAGAAACGTCCATTTTCTGGTAAAGGAAAACGTCCAGTAAAACTGGTCCATGACAACGCGCGGCCTCATGTGGGTAAACCGGTCAAGAATACGTTACTAGCGCTTGGATGGGAAGCTGTACCATACCCGGCGTATTCACCAGACTTAGCCCCATCCGATTATCATTTATTCCGGAAAATGCAGAACGATTTGTCTGATGTGCGATTCAAAACATTTGAAGAAGTGGAAAAATGGGTCGCTAAATTTCTCACCTCGCAAGACGAAAGTTTCTTTGCGAAAGGCATCCGCGAGTTACCTGAGAGATGACTGAAGGTCATTCAGTGCGATGGAGATTACTTCGATGAATAACTGTGTTTTACTTCTTTTTAAATAAATCTTGAATTTTTTGAAATCTGTCCTAAAACTTATTTGTACACCTAATAGTTTTTCTTTGCCGAAAGATTGTCTCGAAAATTCCAAACCAGAAGAAAAGTCGCGGAAATGCAACAAACGTAATATCGTCGAACGCATAAGCTACATACATGAGCTTTTTCACTTCGTAGGCGAGATGGTAGCCAGCGTATGCAGACTCCTCTTGCGATCTGCAATCGAAAGGTCAACACGTTCATTGATTTCCGCAAATAACCAATCGGCAAACTGACATTTTTTTCGCCATTCTCTTTTCGATTATTCGATCCCTCTTCGAGGTTCCCCGATGATGTATATTTTCGGTCATATGTCACAAACACCAATTGGAATTATTCGGCGATTATATTTGTTTGGTCATTATTTTACAACTCGTCGTTGCGATTAATGGGCTCGAATTCGTGATTTTTTGCGCCGTATGTTTGATGCTTTTTCTTAGATTCGCGTCTACTCTGGCACTCCTTTGGAAGATTGAGAAATAAAACAAAAAAAAAGAAACGCCCCATTCGCGTGTGTATTCGTCGATATCTGGCAATCAACAACTTTGAAGCATCCTTCAATTTTTATCCTCCAATTACTAATTACCCATTATTCGGCGAATCGAAAATGCAATTTCGATAGATAAAAATGAAATACGGGATTAAGTACTAAAATCGACGAGTACGATCTTGATGGGGAACGATCAATGCAGTTTGATGAATATTCAGTTTGATGAATATTCAGTTTGCTCTTTGTTACGCGGCGATACCTCTGATTATACGGTTGATTCGGACTCGTCAAACTGTCGCTAGCTGCTCTGTTGACGTTCGGTTTGACTTTATTGACTTGTTTCGTTGAATTTATCGTCGTCATTCCCACGGAGTTGCGATGATTTCTCATGGCTGGAAAAAAAAAAACAGCATTCTTTTGTACAACTTTGTTCGAGCTAGTTTTGTAGATAAACGAATAGATAGTGTCATGGATGAATTGTGCAAATGAATGTTTATATTCGTATGAACTTCGAGTCTTGTTCATTTAATCTGGATACAATTAACTACTGGCAAGTTCGTTGAGCTGCAATTGTTTGCAGCTCGACCATTTGCAATTGCAAACTGAACTGATAAAAACACTTGCAGTCGAGGTGCAACTGTTTCTATCGAATGTGCCTTCTTACTCGATGCATTTGATTCTTTGATTTGGCCAATAATACGAAAGTCAAAGATGGGGGACTAATATTGTCGATGAAAATAGAATCTTACCGTTCGGATCTTCTCGTTCCCGACTAATCTCACCTAAAATGTATACATGTCCATTAGTCAAAGTACAAACGACAGCCATACGCTCAAGGGCATGATATTTGATCGACAGGCTGTTTGTAATTATGAATCGGCGAGGTTTCATTTGTATCGGCTTGGGGCTATAGAATAGTATATTAGTGCGCGGTGTATCGCACTAATGTACCTACAATCTCGTGCTTACAGGCGCGCATACTTCGTTCCCAGTGGTTACGCTTTTTCCGTCTACTAAAAGGCAATGCAAATTGCCTTTCGAGAGTACTCGTTATTGATGAACGAACAAACAACTACAACAACAACAACAACAACAACAACAACGACGACGACGACGACGACGACAACAATTTCATTCGCAAAAACTTGGAATCTTGGCATAGGAATTTATCAATCGATCGAATAGCGCGACGTCTTTGTCCTCCAATCATCAGAGGCCTTATTTCCGTGCCTTGGAATTTTCATACGAAAAACATGGTCAAATAATGATTAAGTAATATTCAAACGGAAGCAGCGCGGCCCGAAAAACTTTGTTCATCTCAAAACTTGTGCGGGACAAAAAGAGTGGTTTATTTTGTTCTGCATCCACCACCCACGCATAAGAAATATCAATGATTATTGAGCGAATTGTAAAAACCATGTTGACCAAAATGTTAATACGAATGAGAGCGAAGCTTGCGTGGCTGTAGCACGGATCGATTGAGGTGCAACTGTACCTCTCACGTGAACCATCTTGGGCAGTTCTGGCGGAGTGAATGTAGGGGGAGGATGATGGTCGTCTGTAACAAATCACTACACATGTTAGCTACGCTAATCTAAGTACCTAATGCCTAATTACTACTCATCGCCGAGCCATTATCTTTCTATTAGATTTATTTTTGTCTTTCGTCATTTTCCAATCTATATTCGATACAATCGAATTGAATTTTGTAATTCTCAATGGAATCTCGATAATGACTCGTCGCTCAAAATCCTCACGAATAATCGAGTATAATGTCATTCGTCTCGATGAAATTCACATGGATATCGGTTCAGACTAAATCGGCATAAACATCGAGAAGGATCGCACAATGTTGTGGGTTCTTCTCGCAGTTTGCCGGCAATATTCGATAACCGAATACTTTTGTGTTTTCTCAAAGTCTGCTAGTTGTAAGCATTGTAAACAAAATTAAGGAAAGCATACGGTGGACGATCGAATTTCGATAAATGAATTTACGAATAGAACAAATGTTGCCGTTACTCAGTTTAATTATATCGTTTTTTTTTAAATTTTTATCGCGATGTCTTATCCGATTGCAATTTTGGTACCGCGTGAGAAATTATCGTAATTCGATGTCACGCCTCCTAAAGTAACATGCAACGATAAAAAATGCACTTACGCGTCGTCTGTCTTGGATTAACGTATCAAGCGGAGAAGAGTACACAAATTCGCTACATTCTCTAAAATACTTGTAATTTAGCATTCTATTTTGCATACGATGAGATAAAACGTCATGCCAGAAGTGCTGTCGTGTGCGTACTATCATACATAGACAGAGGAATTACGAGAGGAAAAGTGCCATTTAGCTTATTTTATCGTGACAGAAAAACCCACGTAAATTGTAAATATTTAAGGCTGAGAAGTGTTAGGAGAGAAAAGTGGCTTTTCGTGCATTCATTGACATATCGGGGCTTTTTTTGTCGTCGTTGTTTCTTTCAGAAAATAGCGATGAAGGCAGAAATGATGAACGATTTTTTATGTCACGGACATACGGAAAAAAAAATGGAGTTTCGGAGATAGAAAGAGCGCATAAGAGAGGGAGAAAGAGAGTAAGAGAGAGAGCGAGAGAGAGGGGGGGGAGAGGGAGAGAGAGAGGGAGAGAGAGGGGGGAGAGAGAGAGAGAGAAATGGACGAAAAGTGAAAAAACCGTTAAAGTTGACTGCACGAATTGTGGCTCACTTATTTATCTCCTTGAGCATTTGATATTTCGCATGTGAAATGGGAAAATTCGATGTAACGTTTAAACAGCGTAAAAATTCGAGGATGACGCGTGTCCTACACTAATTATTGTACTATGATTGAAAGAATAAATACTGGGCAAATAAAAAATAGGGACAAAAAGTAGATAGTGGAAAGGTTTCTCATCCTCTTAAATAATGACAGGTTTAATATTCGAATAGATAAAAGTTAAAGAATATCCTCCGGATGACTTACTTGGGTACGAGTAGTCTTCACCTATGTAGAACGATTGGAGGACGAGAGGTTCAGGCAAAAGGTCATAGACACATAGACGGTTAGTTGAAAGCTTTTGTTACGGCTGTGTCTATGTAGTATATAATAGATAGAAGGCTTATTTGTCTGTATATCGCGATAGGTTCTCTATCTTTCAAACTGTCATTCTACTTTGGGTGAAATTTCGAGTATAGCAACTTGTTTTCAAGAGCCGACAGTGGCAAGTACCAATTATTCGTCATTTCAAGTAGCCTTGGGATCTGTCGTTTTTTTCTTGTTGTTTTTTTCAAAATAGTACATATTTGTTCGTGCGCTTTGACTTTGCAGCCCGCTTTTATTATCAGACTGATTCAAGATACTCAATGAGATGGGTTTTTGTAGGCACGTCCCCCGATCTAAGGAGGCACTCGACACTATTATCCACTAGGCGTTTCTCTTACATTTTTATAAAACGAATATGCTAAATTGTACAGTTCGGCGGCACTAATCCGCGCTCTTTTCTATTTATTTTAATCGTAACGGGACAAGAGATCGAAACAACTTTTCATTACGCGTCAACAGTAATTGAACATTGTTTATCGACTGCATTGGAATTGCAGCGCGTCAAAACGATACTTTTTATTCTGCAGTGAGACTGAAACAAATATTACGCTCTTTTGCGAAATGTATCGTGGATTATTATTTCAACGAGAATGAGTGGTTTTTCACGAATTCATCGCAATAATTATCGTCCAATTGTTCGATTGAAAATCGAGTCAGCTTGAAAAACTAATGACAAGTGTTACGGTGGAAAAACCAGCTCGAGTGAGCTGGTGGTGCGCATCGGATAGTCGTTTTTTTTTTATTTTCATTTTTTCCCAAAAGTATTATCATCCGAACTTGGTTCACTCGCAACAACGATCAAACACTCGTACATCTTATCCGTGTGAAACAAAAAAAAAAAAAAAATAACATAAATTCAAAAAAACTACATTCCAACACGAACACGATACACGAGTAGTAGAGTAATATATAATATCGCATCAATAGCACGATTATTGTGATGAAATAAAACACGACATCAATAGGATTTCAAACACTAAGACAATGTTGTTCTACACGCTGGGGAAACAAGAAAGATTTTGGCTGTGTTGTGTTCGTTTCAATATGTAGATACACACACGCGTATGTATATCCATATATTTATAGCTATCCATCGATTTATATATATATATATATATATATATATATATATATATATATATATATATATCAGGCATTTCGCATGAAAGCTTCACCGAAACCCGAATCATTTTGATGAACTTGTAATACTAAAAGGCAGCATGGGTTTTCTTGCATGTTTTAACTTTATTGTATTCAGAGGTGAATAAAATGCTTGTGAATGTATTCTTTCCGCAAGCAAATAGAGAAGTGATAATCCAGAAATATTCACTTCGGCCCACTGACTCTTGGTTTTAGGAAAACAAAGAGTATTTCAAGATGGTTTTTTTTTTCTCAAAATTTGGACTATTTTCATGGAATATCGAATTGTTTTTCGCGTTGAATCGGTAATTTTCAAATTATTGCTTCTCAGGTCAAGGAAAAAAAATACGCCAGCTGTTACAACCGAATGATTGAATCAACCTCAAAATACGTGACTGTTTCCTTGTGGGTTAAACATTTCTTTTGTTCTTCAAACTTGTGAAAATGAATGAGTTGTGCGGGATGAAACTTTCTCCTAAAATGCTTTATATTCATATTTATTGGACTATACGAGCCAGCCGATTATACGGATATTAGAAAAACTCACTCGTTTTCTCTTTTTGCCATGTCTTTTTTTAGTCATTGTTAATTTAGCTATAAGACGAATTCAAACACGCTCAAATTAAATATTAATAATAATTTGTTGCTTTTCACACTTTGTTCTGATTCCAGCGATATAAATCAGGGTAGGCTCTCGCGAATGAATTGACCTCCGAACTTGGTATTTTAGACGCACACGCACGCTCGCACACACACACACACATGTATCATCATCAATATGCCTTATTAGCTATGGTACGACAATTATTCATAAAAATAATACCAATGATAAAATAAGTAAGAGGAAAACTTGAAAATAATATTTTATGGTGAAAATAATAATAAGAAATTGGAAACATAAGTTTCCGTGTCTCGGTTCAGGTCGATAGCTTTGAATCTGCGTTTCTGTCAAGTTTCCAGTTTATCGCGACAAATATTCAGCGTATTCTCTCAATGGCTCAACCAGCTATATTTATATGTCCCATGTTATTTTCATGATCGTGGTGAAAATGGTTATTTTTCAAATGCAATTACGTCGGAGGTCATTTCAAACGGTGATAGCCCCTTCGACTGAGCATTGTTCAATGACTCATCGACCAATTGTCTCGAGAGTGGTTGAATAAAAATCGTGATGTTTTTTTTTTCTTTCGATATTCAAAATACACTATTCGAGTTTTATTTTGGGTTTCTACTCTCGGGAGGGGGGGATACGTACTTGCTCTTCCAACCATCTGAACAGCTCGCACGCCCTTCCGGAAAGTGGCCACTGCCCGAAGGGAGAAGAACCAAAGCTGTTAGTCTTCGCATCGATATGTTACTTGGTCCTAGAGATTCTGGGGCTAAACAATGGGTTTCAAGGGGAGCTCATAGGGGGCAAAGGGCCTACACACCTTGAACCAATCCAGACAGTCTCTCCGTCAATTCAATCAACTTGACCAAATGTACAATTGACCAAACCACGACTAAATTTCATGTCTAGAAAATATGAGGTGAATCGATCAACGGAGAGATTTTATTGGAAAGATCAAGCCGCGAATTTATTTAACGACAAAACTTATTGGATCATGGGTATTTCTTGCTTACGGGGTACACATTCGTCAATTGCTTCAAGGGATACAAAAAAACTTTTCAAAAACACCACACACACACTCACGCTTACGATCTCAGAAACTCGCACGCGAATTCATTTGATCTAGATACATACATACACACACACACACACGTGTGTGTGTGTACGTGTATATGCCGGATGTGTCAGTTTGAGGGGAACGGTGAAATGTCTCTAAAACGGCCAAACCGCTTGAAGAAATTCGAACATATAGTATTTGTGGTCGCATCGAAGAAAAATCCAACAACCTGTTTGAGAATTGGCGTAACCTGCTGTAAATAAGAGAAGGTTTTCATCAGACTCCCATCTTTACAGACACTCGAAACGCCACCAGTTTCTTAACGTAACAAAAAAAATTGCCATCCAACTCGTTGGAATTGTCTTGATAGGTTGCGCGAAAAGGTAAGATCGAACATTACCGTCTTATGATATTGACTATCTCCACCGCACGGAGAGAACGCAATCAACGTAATGCCCCTTGGTACAGTCGTGCTGTCGCTGAAAAACCACGGAATCGGAGAAAATTAGAAGAAGGCTAGTTTTTTGACAGGTGATTTGGTAGGTGCCGCGGATGCTAAATCCAAGTGTGCCTAAAAATCGGGATGTAGGGTTCTTTTTTAGGGGATGAAAGGAGATGGGGGTGGATTAATGCCAAACTACAACCCCTACGAGTTCGGCGCCGTGAGACAAAATGTTCAGAAAAAACCCGGGCTTTAGTTTTGTCCACAGCGCCGAAGTCGTGGAAGTTCATTTTGAGGGTAAAAAAGTGGGGTGAAATTTTGAAAAATCGGTTTTAATTCAATAACTCTTTAGAAAAACATCGTACGTTTTTTGTTTAAATGGGAACGTTGTAGTCCAGTCAAATTACGGCTCAGAATGGAAAAAAAAACATAAAATTATGTAGTTTGGGGATTATGAAGGATCGATAGGGGGGTGTATTCTGAGCATACATTCCAATTTGAGGGGTTCTCCGGAGGTCAGCTCAAGGTCATTTCGACAAAAACGCGTTTGATTCGATATCTCGAGAACGGTTAGTGTTAGGCCAAAAATTGTGGAGACCTTTTCTCTTCTAAATTAAATTTACTAACTTTTTTATCTGATACTTTTTTTTGTGTCATCAATACTTTTCAATTTATTACTTCCGAAAGGCAAAAATTTTACTTCTTTTTCTCCCTATTTTTCATTTTTCGCCATTTTCTCCCCAACCGTTCAATTTTATGAAATTTTACTGCTTATCAAAGTTGTAGATCCTTTAATCATGAACAACTTTTTCCTATAACTTTTTTTTCTAATACCAATATCTTCGGAGTTATATATTACTTTACCGAGCGAAATCCGCGCCATTGTCGCAACGCGTATTCACAGACACACGGTTGCGTGCATTGGCGTGGGTAAGGAACATCTGTTCCTCGACTCTCGTACCGGGGTACGAGAAGGTCTTGTACCCAGACATTGGCGCGGATGTCGCTCGGTAAAGTAATATATAACTCCGAAGATATTGGTATTAGAAAAAAAAGTTATAGGAAAAAGTTGTTCATAATTAAAGGACCTACAACTTTGTTACGCGGTAAAATTTCATAAAATTGAACGGTTGGGGAGAAAATGGCGAAAAATGAAAAATAGGGAGAAAAAAAGTAAAATTTTTGCCTTTCGGAAGTAATAAATTGAAAAGTATTGATGATACAAAAAAAAGTTTCAGATAAAAAAGTTAGTAAATTTAATTTAGAAGAGAAAAGGTTTCTACAATTTTTAGCCTAACACTAACCGTTTTCGAGACATCGCATTAAACGCGTTTTCATCGAAATGACCTTGAGCTGACGTCCGGAGAACCCCTCAAATTGGAATGTATGCTCAGAATACACCCCCCTATCAATCCTGCATAATCTCCAAACTACATAATTTTGTGTTTATTTATTTCGGTAATTTGACTGGACTATGTAGCCCTTGAAAAGACGCGTCGATCAAGTATTCGATCATCACTCTCCGATAATATCTTCACCCCCAAAAAATGGTTAGCAATTAAAAAAAAATAGTTTATTGAATAACTCAAAAACAATCGGTTTTTCGAGTATGGTTCAAACGTACGAAATGTAGAGAATAATTTTCTCCATATTTTCGTTGCTATGGACCATCCTTGAATTTTGATTTTCCAACCCCTCTCGGGGGTTGAACATTCAAAATGAAATTCTGGGAAAACTATTGACGGCACGAATTCGCCGCCGTGGAAGAATTTGTAGCTTGAACCCTCAGCTACATTTTTGTCCACAGCGCCAAACTCGTATCTCTTTGGTTTCGGTCAATAGTTTTCCCAGAATTTCATTTTGTATTTTCAACCCTTGAGAGGGGTTCGAAGAAGCAAAATTCAAAAGTTGTGCATAGGAACGAAAATATAGTAAAAATTATTCTCTACATTTCGTACATTTGAACCATCCCCGAAAAATCGGTTGTTTTTGAGTTATTCAATAAACTATTTTTTTGTCAATTCCTCAACAATTCTTTTGGGGGTGAAGATATTGTTAAAGAGGGTTGATCGAATACTCGATCGACGCGTCTTTTCAAGGGCTACAACGTTTCCATTTGAACAATAATTGTATGAATTCGTCCTAAAGCGTTATCGAGTGAAAACTGATTTTTCAAAATTTCACCCCACTTTTTCACCCCAAAATGAACTTCCACGACTTCGGCGCTATGGACAAAAATAAAACTCGGATTTTTCGGAACATTTTGTCTCCCGGCGCCGACCTCGTGGGGGTTGTAGTTTGTCATTAATCCACCGCCATCCCCTAAAAAAAACCCTACCCCCCGATTTTTAGGCAAACTTGGCTTTAGCACCCGTGCCACCTACAAAAATCACCTATCAAAAAGCTCGCCTTCTTCTCATTTTTTCCGATTCCAATATACAGCACGACTGTACTACCTTGAAAAAGAATCTTTTTTTTTTTTCGAATTTTTTTTCCATCAGCCAGCCGTGTTCGCATAATTTTTTTATTTCACTCATTATGGGGTATTCGGTATTATGCTTATGTACACGGTAGGCGTAATTTTTTTTTTAACGACATTCCGAGTGATCAAAGAATAAGACGATACGGCGATGCAAATGGCCCTATCCGTTTTCTTTGAGTTGTTGTTGTAGTCGTTGATATTCCGTTGTCACAACGATTTATCGGGTTTACGGCTTTCCGTTCTAACTTGTTCGGGTGCGTTTATCGTGTGCATCAAGGGAGGATAAATATTTTTGGCAAATGGAAAGTGATATGTTCTTAAGATATGTTGCGATTGGGTAAACCCTGGGCATCGGGAAACTCTTTCATTCTTATATACGGCTTGTGTTAAAATGGTACGGTGAGGGGTGACGTACGGGGGCTGGGACGGCGGATTAGATAAAACGGCACTTTGCGTATTTTTCACAAGTCTGCCGGGAAGGTCAGTAATGGTGAATGAAAGTCATTTGGACAATCGACGAATAATCGGAAGAAATTGCTCGTGCTTGTTTGGGGTTGTAGTCTCAATAATCTGTGGTCCTCAATCGTGTTCGCTATGTAGAATAAAATGTGCGAGCAACATAGTAGTACAGTCGTGCTGTATATTGGAATCGGAAAAAAATTAGAAGAAGGCTAGTTTTTTGACAGGTGATTTTGTAGGTGCCACGGGTGCTAAAATCAAGTTTGCCTAAAAATGGGGGGGGGGGGGGGGTAGGGTTTTTTAGGGATAGGGATGGTTTAATGCCAAACTACAATCCCCACGAGGTCGGCGCCGGGAGACAAAATGTTCAGAAAAATCCGGGTTTTATTTTTGTCCATAGCGCCGAAGTCGTGGAAGTTCATTTTGGGGGTGAAAAAGTGGGATGAAATTTTGAAAAATCAGTTTTCGTTCGATAATTCTTTAGGACAAATTCATACAATTTGTGTTGAAATGGAAACGTTGTAGCCCTTGAAAAGACGCGTCGATCGGGTATTCGACCATCCCTCTCCGATAATATCTTCACCCCCAAAAGAATTGTTGAAGAATTAACAAAAAAATTGTTTATCGAATAACTCGAAAACAATCGATTTCTCGAGGATGGTTCAAATGTACGAAATGTAGAGAATAATTTTCTCTATATTTTCGTTCCTATGCGCAACTTTTGAATTTTGCTTTTTCGAACCCCTCTCAGGGGTTGAAAATTCAAAATGAAATTCTGGGAAAACTATTGATCGAAGCTAAAGAGATACGATTTTGGCGCTGTGGACAAAAATGTAGCTGAGGGTTCAAGCTACAACTTCTTCCACGGCGGCGAATTCGTGCCGTCAATAGTTTTCCCAGAATTTCATTTTGAATGTTCAACCCCCGAGAGGGGTTGGAAAATCAAAATTCAAGGGTGGTCCTATGCAACGAAAATATGGAGAAAATTATTCTCTACATTTCGTACGTTTGAACCATACTCGAAAAACCGATTGTTTTTGAGTTATTCAATAAACTATTTTTTTTTTTAAATTTTTAACCATTTTTTGGGGGTGAAGATATTATCGGAGAGCGATGATCGAATACTCGATCGACGCGTCTTTTCAAGGGCTACAACGTTCCCGTTTGAACAAAAAACGTACGATTTTTTTTCTAAACAGATATTGAATTAAAACCGATTTTTCAAAATTTCACCCCACTTTTTCACCCTCAAAATGAACTTCCACGACTTCGGCGCTGTGGACAAAACTAAAGCCCAGATTTTCCGGAACATTTTGCCTCACGTCGCTGACCTCGTAGGGGTTGTAGTTTGGCATTAATCCACCCCCATCTCTTTTTATCCCCTAAAGAAGAACCCTACACCCCGATTTTTAGGCAAACTTGGATTTAGCACCCGCGCCACCTACAAAATCACCTGTCAAAAAACTAACCTTCTTCTAATTGTTTCCGATTCCGGGTTTTTTTCCGCAACAGCACGGCCTATTAAACGCTATTGTTTGAAAATATTTCTTTCTTTTTTCCCCGCGGAAAGCAACCAGTAGATTTTGAAATATCAATATTTCGAAAATGAATGCGGCATTTGACCATTTTTCGTATCATTGACAATTTCGTATGTATCTTGGAGAGTAGAAAAAAGGGCCGAATTGTCATAATCTTGGAAGTTTGCCTTTTTCATAGCAGTTTTTGTATGTTTCGCGTTGCACAAAACGTCACAGCAGCTGAATAACGGAAATTAAGATTTTTGCCTTGTTTTCCATTTGATTGATTTACGAAAGAAAGCGCACGGAAATGGCCATTGTAAAAGTGTAAATAAATGTATATGGAGATGTTCGAGGCTCCAGGAGCGAGGAGCATTTTCAACTGGAAAGAGCAGCAAACTATGAACATCAACTACCTTACGGACGTATTAACGTTAATGTCGTTGATAGAAAAAGTCACGTGAAGCAAGAGTGAGCAACAAGAGAGTTGAATTTATGTTAGATGCCTTGGTGTGTGTGTGTGTGTGTGTGTGTTCGTGCGTGTTCGTGCGCGTGTGTGGGTGTGTGTATGAGATGACTGGAAAAAGCGTGTCGTGCCCCATCGATGTGGTGGTAACCGTTGTTAGTTCATATTATCGAGTTGGTATTAGTGAAAACTTGTGATAACGACACTGTTAACGTCGAGACACGAAATATACAAAGAAAAGGTAAAAAACAACCAAAGAACGTGCTCGGCGATGCAATCTCTGCACAGGCGATACGCAGCAATATTTTTTCTCGTTTTGTTTTTTATTCGTCAACACGAATATTTATATCGATCGAACAAGCGTATAAAATGGTCATTGTTATCGCGGCAATCGTACAAATGAACATAAAAAAAAAAAAAAAAAACAAAAAGGAAACGATTATCAACGCGTTACGGCATGAGCAGAACTGTAGCCGAATCGGACAATATCTCCAACTTCTTCGAACCATTTTAATTGCGCTTTTACACAGGCAGCGAAAATGCTTGGTGTGAGAATTTAGGGTTAAACGAAAAGTAAATAACAATTGTCTTTTCAGAGGTTTCGAGCGTTAAATAAAAAAATGTGTGTTTACGATTTGCCACGAGCTCTATGCGAAAGCGTTAAACGACTGAGGCTGCATCGAACGTTACAAGCTCTCGTAAAATAACAACGAACAAGAGTGATATTTTCAATCCTCGCAAAACAACAGCAATAATGATCCGAGGTACTTAATCGTGTTGGAATGATCATTTTTCGAATAATCACCAATCAATCACAGCAGATTAGATCGGTCGAACTTGCTTTTAAAGGACAATTAGGTAAATTTAACGAGCGGACGGAACGAGGCATACCGTCGAGGTAACTTCGGTAGGCAGCGTTTCCCTTTACCATTCCGGTCTGCATCATCATCATCCCAATATCTGGAAAAACGTTGCTGTCATTCCTTTATTTCTCTCGCTTCTTCGAGTTATCAACGAATATTAAATCAACGCGATGTATATGCGAATCTCCCTTCGAGAAACGATCTCTGCTTCGGCGGCAGAATGTTATTAACGAAAAACGCACGCACGCACGCACACATACACGCACAATCTTCCCAATGAATCTGAAACATTTCGGAAACATCTGCGAGAAAAAAAAAAACAATCATTAAATAGGCCAATGTATTCGCGCAATTGTCAAGCATGTTGTACTCCAATACACTACCTTGTTGCTTTGTATAACAATTCTATTTGATTGCCCAGGGTTTATGAAGAATATTTTTCAAACACCTCGTTCGTTTGGCTTTGTACGTATTGTAGAGTGTCGTGTGGGGGTTGATGTTCTAAATTCGTCCGTCAACTTGGCCAATGCATTTCGTAAATAACATTCATCGATGAACTGTTTCAAAAGAGACGAAAAGAAAGAAAAAAAAACACACAAACTACAGCCGATTGACCTTGAAAAGGAAGAGCTTTGTACATTCGAATTCGCACAAGCCTGATTATGTTGTTCGGGGTAATTCCATGTACTTTCGCAACCAGTCGTAGCTATCCACGAGAGGTAATGTATTTCATTGAATTCGATCTAGAAAGGATAAGTTTTGGCGGCTGTGAGAATTTCGACGATTGTCGGGGGTATGGCAAGTTGCAACAACGAAGAAAATAAGATCCGGAAAATAAAAGCAATGTTTCCGGTTGAAGGTGGCGCGGAGTACGTTTTGAGACGGCGGCTCGAGTATCAGATATCGCGCCTACGTCGCTACCGATGAGATTTATCAAAAAATGTAATAAAAAGCGAGAACTTTCCAAGCTTCTGATAGAGTGGCCTGCTGAAGGATGGAACGGCTTTCTTGTTCTAGCCATTGAAACGGAAGAAAACACTAGTAATGCGTGAACGAACGAGTACAAAAACGCGCTACATCCACGCTGCGGACGTTATTCTTCTCGACAATTGTTGGTGCAATGCTCCAGAAGTCTCGAAAATGCAGTTTGATGAAACAAACAATTCATTGAAAAATGTAAAAAAAAAACTTGCGCCTCTTTTGCCGAGAGTCAATACCCAAACGATCGTGTGAAGCTTCCCGTATCTATTCCTCTAGATACGGAAACTTAAATATTGGGTGTCTCGAAAGTACCTGACATTTTTATTTAATCAGTACGAATATTTTTCATTTTAATAGAAGGTAGACACATGGAGATTATGTGTGGAACAAACAATCCGATAAATGGTCGTCCCTGTTTGCAAACATTTGGCATAATTGCGGACTAATTATCATTAATGGTGGGTCCAATTGCTTCCTTGACCCTGACAGATCGCAACACCCAAGCGATAGGTGTCAAATTAACATTTGACACCCAACAAAACGGTGTCGACACTATTTTGGGTGTCGAAAAAAAAAAAAAAAACGGTGTTGACACTGATCTGGACGCACGCTGTTTTGGATGCCGACACCAAAAGAAAGGTGTCAACACTGATTTGGGTGTCGACAATAAAAAAAAAACGGTGTTGACACTAATTTGGGTGTCAACACCAAAAAAAAAAAAAAAACGGTTTTAACACTGATCTGGACCGAGGCTGTTTTGGGTGTCGACACCTAAATAATTTAGCGTTGACACCATATTCGTGCACGTGCATGAATTCCGTGTCCTTATGGCTTTTTTGAGTGTCCACACCGAAATTCGGCAAAAATTACAGTGCACACTCCTTCCTCCATACAATGAATACAAGCATATGTATGCCCAACTTATCTCGCAGTTAATTAATTCACTGAAAGATAAGTTCATAAATGAACTAAAAAATAAGTTGGACATACATATGCTTGTATTCATTGTATGTAGGAAGGAGTGTGCACTGTAATTTTTCAGAATTTTGGAGTTGACACTTAAAAAAGCCATAACGACACGGAATACATGCACGTGCACGAATATGGTGTCAATACTAAATTATTTAGGTGTCGACACCGAAAACAGCCTCTGTCTAGATCAGTGTCAACACCGTTTTTTGGGTGTCAACACTCAAACCAGTGTCGACACCGTTTTTTTTGGGGTGTCAAGACCCAAAACAGCCTCGTTCAGATAGGTGTCGACACCACATTTTTTCCGTGTTAAAATTGTAATTTGACACCCAACACGTGACACTCAACACCGAAGAATTACGGTGTCACGATCTGTCAGGGTAGCTCCGGAACAGTCTATTGATAATTGCCATACACTTTTCCTTTCGGTAAATCCCAAAGAAAAAAGTCCAATCGCGCGAAATCGCACGATCTTGGTGGCCAATTTACATTAATATGTCTAGAAGCAATATGTCTACCATGTCTAGAAGCAATATGTCTACCAACGGCTTTGCCACTTATGCCATTTATCGGATATTGTGTTCCACGCATAACCTCCATGTTTGTACGTTATATTAAAATAAAATTATTCGTACTTTTCGTATTAACAATACGTTTTATTAATACATGCAAATGTCAGGTCATTTTGAGACACCCTTTGTAAGTGCTATGACTAGATTTCGAAAAAACAATTCCATTTATTTCTTCGCGTATGTTTTTTGCAGGAACCTAATTCCGAAAGTGAAAAATGATGAAAGACAAGTGGAAAGAAGAGAGTCAGAGAGAGAGAGAGAGAGAGAGAGAGAGAAGGGGCGGGGGGTAGAGAAGGGCCGAATTGGCCGAGAATAATAATTAAAAACACTGAGTGTAAACGATCGAAGGATGAAGGGTACGTAGCTGAAGGACATTACGTTGTAACGAGGGTTTGTGTGGGTGTATGTGTGTGCGTGTGAGGGGGGGGGGGGGGGGTATGCAAAATATTCAGACAGAAAAGGGTTGGCTGGATTACGAAAAAGAGGCCCCAAAACACCCCGAGCTATTCATGCATTGCAAGCCGAACGATATGGGGAGCACATACTAAGAAGTGCAAGCTATTCTTCCTCTCGTCGAAGAGTCGAATGGACATGCCCCAACTGACTTGCGTATTATCTATCAGTGTTGCTGTTAGGGCTTACATAATTATTTTTTAAAATATATTTTCCTCTCTTTTAATATCGAGTAAATTTGCACGATGAAGAAGGGATTGCGTAATCGTTACACGTCTTGTTTCGTCACCGTAAGAGTGAACGTCAAGTTTGAAGAAGAAGAGGAAAAAAAAAAACGTTAAACTTCTTATATGAGATAACGCGATTTGATGTGAAAAATGAAGCTGCACCGGGTCTCTCGATGCAAAACGAGCGTTATACGAATGCCTTTTTTCGTTTGTTCGCATCCTCGAGATATTTGAAGAAAGCACAGCGTCATCATGACCATTGGCATTGCTGTTATCAAAATCGTTACCAGTCCCCATAATTGTCATCACAATGAACATCGTCATTTCGACGAATGCAGGGGACGAAATTTCTCGGGGTTGTTGTTTTGTTTATCTCTTTGGTTCAGCGACAGACAGAGAGTGTAGATCAAACGATGCAAGTGTATAGACACAGACATAGACAGAGCGAGAAGTATAGAGACGAAAAAGTATAAAACAGCAGACTCTTTGTATAATGCCGAATTCGTGAATGAAAAGTAAAAGGCCAGTTCGCAATAGGGCGAGGGTGAGATGGGGAGATTTCGCAGAGGGATTGTATCTTTCAAAAGAACTAGAAAGAGAGAGAGAGAGAGAGAGAGAGAGAGAGAGAGAGAGAGAAAACAATCAAGTATACTGCAAAAATTTCAGACGACAGTTGAGAGAGAATAATAAAAAGTTATGAGAGAATAAAAAAAGCGAGCGAGTTTGAGAGACGTTACCTAAGTCCCGGCCCCAGGAGCGCTGCTGCTGCCCCACTGGATAATATATATATGTATATGTGCATAACGGTATTCAGTCACTGACCATATTTCACTCAACATATTCTCATTCAAAGGAATATTCGTTTGCTCTCTTTGATGATTTTTAGTGTGTGAGCGGTGATTAGAATGGGCGACAGAGAAAGGGAGAATGGAATATGATCGGGGTTAAAGAGGGAAACGACCTATTGAAGGAGAGCGGGAGATATTTAGGAGAGAAATGAATAAACAAAGGAGGAGTGATGTGTTGTTGCGATTTGCGATATTTCCAGCATCGAAACTAAACATCGGGACATGGAGGATGGATTTGGCATTCGTAAGTTTGGAAAGAGAGAAGTAATGAATCGGAAGAATCCAAGAATCGCTGCAGGGTCAAAAGATCCCTATTCGTTCGGTCGAAGGATCGACGTGTTTCATGAATGAAAAGAAGATAATATAGCGGAACGATGTTTACGGGCCTATGAGCCACGTGACTCGCAACACACGCACACATAAACGTTTGTCGAAATGGTGATTTTTCATTATTTTCGTTCACCCATCGCACGTATACTAGATCGTTGAGAAAAGAAAAATCGATCAGGATACGGAAATCAGATGTGGTTTGGTAGAAGTTTGCTTCGATAATCGAAGATATTTCAGATAGATGATCACTATAGTTGATTTTGAAATATGTTTTGCTTCAGGGACGTATCGGATTCAATGACTTACAGTTTTTGCATTTGCACTTCTTGATTAGAGTCTCGTCCTTGATGTCCTCGTGGCATGCTTTGCAGTAGAACCACGCTCTGGAAATAATCGACATGTTGTTATTTTCATCGATGCTCGATGCTTCCGGCGCAACATTTTCGTTCTTATTCTTCTTCGAGAGAACAAATTGCCATTGAGCTTTTCTCCTTCAAAGAGCTTTCGCACTTTCCTTTCACTTTGATCCAATGAATTTGATAAAAATGTACGGAATAAAAAAAAGGAGTATTGAGAAAAAGTTACCGCTTGACTTCGTCGGCTGATTGAGCAATGAAGAATCCCTGAGTATTGGCAGCAATCTTGGCACCGCGTGGATTAATCGATATCTTGCTGTCGGCACCTTCCTCGCCCTTGATCTCGATAGCCAGAAGAAGAAGCTTCAATTTTGTGAAGCACAACCTACGACGATATGTTTTCTCATTAATATCGCTCCCACAATTTGCCGATCGTCATTCTAAGATTCATCAATTTGTGCATAGTTCTCAGCTATGTTTGGATTACACATATTTCTTGTACGTGTGTGCATGCTCCTTTTTGGGTGATACAGAGCGAATGCCATGAAGATGTTTCGTTACAAGTGTGTGTTAGAGGGTGTTGGGGGAAGGGGGGGGGGGCGATAGAACAAAAACCAAACGGGTATATGTTACGCGAGGAGAGGAATATCATCATTTACTGAGAAAAAAATAAATCATTAGCCGAAGAGACGGACGTGTGATTTTTTTTGAACGATATTTCGATGATCTTTACACGTTACCCACAACTGTATCAAGTAGTACTAAAACAAAATAAAAGACGACGTACATTGTTTCGTGTCGTTGCGAACAATATTTGTGATACTTTTTCTGCATTTCGGACAGTATCGATCAATCACACGTGTCTCCCGGATATAAAGAGTGAAATTCGCGTGCTCATCAGTCTCGAGTCAGCCAACTATTATTTGATCTCGGACCCACGTGAATTTCACTGTCAAAGTACCGGAGGTGGAAAAACGTTCGTAAAGTCTCGAATCAAGTTGAAAGAATCTGTGTTCCACAAGCTCACAACGGGACAACATACAAAAATGATAAAACTTGTTACAGGCGAACGTTACCAACAGCGAAACTCATACGTATTCAACACGTTACGAACATCGAGGCTCATATACATAAATTTGCAACAATTGTGCGATACACACTTTTTATCATTAAGACCATCGGCAGGTGGTCAACTTCCAGTGTACTGGCATTATTTTAATCGTGCACTATTTGCGTGGAAAACAAAATGCGCTATTTTCGGACGGCACATCAAAGCTACACGCAAAGCCATATAATTAAGTTGAAGCAGCGAATTAATCTTGATCGCCCATCGAGAAGTAGCCTCGTGATTCTAAACGTCTAACAACACACACTATTGTAACGTATCTACAGGGGAACTAGTCTAAACTCTTTTAATTTCGTTTGTCTACTTGAGATGTTAGATGGCACGCGGCAGTTTTCCACCGCGCGAAATACTTAAATTCGCTCTTTATTAACCGAACGAATCCCGTCGCTCTCCATCATCGAGTACGTAAAATGAAAATATTGCTTTTGCAAGTTTTCGAATTCGTTGAATTATTTACATTGGCTGTGAATATGAGCGGCGGAATGTCTTTGTCCAAAGAAGAATGAATACTGAAAAATCAGAAGTAAATATCAAATAAAACTCGTAATTCGTTATATTTTTCCTTTCTATCTTTCAAAGTCCCTAGTCAGCTATATCGAATACATGTCCAACGAATAAGCTATCGTAAGACACGAAATATAGTTATATTTCTGACGAACGTATTCGCAGAAAGAATTGTACCTTTGTTAAAAACTTGTGAGCTTTTTATAAGGGATATCTCTAACCCGGCGTGAAATCATCACTTGGGCAAAATCACTCTTAATTCAATGATCCTTCGATATTGACATTTTTCTCTTTGATTCTTCGTGCAAACGCGCCATCCATTGAGAAGCGTTTTTAAATACGCTTCTGTCATCGGTATATATTTGCCTACCAAACCTCTTTACCGGCATCATCAATGTCAAGTTAATAGATCGAATATTCATTTAACAAATCTAAAAAGAGACGAGGCGGGGAGGGGGGACGCTTCCTACGTTTTTCGGCAAGAAAATCTACAGTTCGTGTACTCGTCACACACTCAAACCAACGGGTTTCGGTGATGAGTATTTTTTTGCGAATTCGTGCCAAAATCATCAAGGCTCGCGAACAACAACAATAAAACCTTCATTTTACATAATAGATGCGAGCTCGGGGTGCACGACTGTTTTTTTTTTCTTCCCAGTCGACGTTTCTTATCGTTGTTTTTATTGATTTATTGCTCATTTTCAATATGTCCTTCGTGTAAATTAAAGATTTTCCCGGACAATTCCGATATTTGTCGAATGTCGCATTCTTAAAAAACAAAATAAATCCGTAGAGTTGGTCGGTCGCGTCGACGAGAATCCTGTTTTAC